>JAVJAQ010001908.1:0-44068 GCA_032362365.1 Zygogramma bicolorata | reverse complement strand
TTTTCATAACGCCGTGTATGTGAATTCGGCACCCTCTCCGAAATTGCAGGAATTGAAATCATATACCCGAGATAAATGCCGGTGACTCGGGTCCGAAGCCCAAATCAATTTCATATCCGCAGAAAAAATGTAATTTCCGATACGGATTACCTCAATGTGCCCTGGGAGAACTATTTTCATTCACCCTTCCCGGAGTAGGAGGCTACGTGACGTCATTATACAGTGGCGTGATTTTTTCAGTACTTTCGATGAGATTGATTCTATTCCGTGTCTCCAAAATTGAAAGAAACATGTACGTCAATAAAATTGACGATGACTTGGTAAAAAGGAATGGATCATCTAGTATTCAGATGTCAGGAGTAACTATTTCTACAAAATCATGTATCTCGATGCTTGAAATTACGATCAGTGATAATCTCTCATGGGAAAACCATGTGAGATCGATCGCTAAAGGTGCTTCCCAGAAACTTGGATTCATATTTCGTGCTAAGAAATACTTCACTTCTCGTCAGCTTCTAATGATCTACAAGGCTCAGATACGACCTGTCCCGGAATGTGGTTCTCATGTGTGGAATTCTGCACCAAAACATTCATTGAGGCTTCTCGATTATATTCAGAGAAAGGCAATCTGTCTTGTGGGTGAATCTTCGCTCACAGACTCGCTCACTTCATTGGAACATCATAGAAGGGTCGGAGACGTGTCTCTCTTCTGTAGATATTTTCACAGTCGGTGCTCTTCTGGATTGTTATCAATCGTTCCACCCTTTGCAATATCTACACGGATGACTCGACGAGTACAGAATTCCCACTCCTTTGTGGTGAATTTGGAGAACTGTCGAACCTCCCTTGCTCAGGGATCTTTTTCAATAGAACAGCTGAGATTTGGAACTCCTTGCCGAAAGAGGTTTTTCCTGAGGCTCACAAACTTCAAAAATTCAAAGTAATTGTTAATTGGTATCACCTGTCCCTTGATTCACGCGGTGTTCTTTGAACATTACAGGGCTTTCCTTTCGTGTGAATCTGCATATCAAAAAAAGGAATGTAATGTTTCCAATGTGACTATTGTAAATGGAGTATTTCGATTGAATAGTTGGAAGCAACATTTTATAAAATCATTTTACTTTTAGCATAAGGATCGATTTTCCTAACACAACTATACTAATTTGTGTTGTGATTCGATGGTTTCGAAAAAAAATTCAGTCAGAATTGAATTTGTGCTGCAGACATTCTATCTTTCCTGTTTTGATGCTTCTATTTCGAAAAGACGAATACTTTTTCAGTTTGATGCGAGACTTATTTAAACTAAACTATTCCAGTTCCTCTTCCATTTCTGATTGTTCTCATCCGAGTCAGATTCTTATTAAAATGTATAAACTGGAGGATTTCTGCACCAAGAAAGATGCATTTCTGGAGGTGTATTATTTTTTTGCGCCGACCTTGCAATAAAAAATTAAGTTCGTATAATATTTCGTCCAGATCGGTAGAGCAACAGTTACCAAATGGAAAATTGAAAGTGTGAAAGTAAGAAGTGACAGTAGATAGAAATGAAATTTGGTAAGAACTTTGCAGTTGAAAGATTAGCTACTTTCCCAAGTAAAACTAGTCCATTCAAAACTTTGAAAACTTCATTCAAGTTCAATGAGTGATAGAATATTTCGTGATCATGAAAAAAGTTCACAATATGAGATTATTCCATGCTTTGTTGTCTTTCACACTACAAAATTGACAAGCTGTCTATATTGTTTGCATGGTTAATATTATCACGCTCTGCCTCCTTTCTTGCACTTTTTTTTAAATCGATTCATAAAATGATTGTGGATGAGTGCGAAAATGAATCAATCATGGTAACGATCATTTTCAGTACAGGGATTACTTCAAGTGTCAGTGGCATAAAATCTAGAACATAACCACAATAATGATAATTATAATAGTAGCTTATCGACAAAGTCAGTCAGTGAGCATACTTGAAGACTAGTTGTGAATCAAATCCTCTTAAAATAATTCAGGCCAGACTCAACTTCACCTATACCAGGTGTTGGATGGACTGCCACTTTTCAGTTAATTTAAAGGTTTGATGCCAGTCACAAAATGTCATGTTTTTGACAAATGGGAAAATTGGTCATTGCTCACCCAATAGGTAATGCCTTATATTCCTGATAATCTCTTATCGATGTGGAGTAATTTAGTATCGTGATGGACTCAGCTGAATTATTCACCAACACATCAATCGATCCCATGAATCCTGTAAGATATACAGATTGAATTATTGATTGCTCCTTCCTATTGTTATTATTTATATAGAAACTGGACTGATAGGTAACTCATTATTTATAAGAAATGAAAAAAGAAAAAGAATTGTTGTATTATAAGTACTCACTTATTGTCACATTTTCAAATGAACGTTAAGTATCGTTACTACTTCCTCACAGAACAGTATTGGATTTTTTCTACCACTTCACTTCTCGTTGCCTAAACCACTAGATTTATGGAAATGTCAACCTTTTCTTTCAGAAACTTGTCAGAATCTCTATTTCCATAGATTTGCAAAAAAGGGTTCTAGCAGAAATCCCTCAGTAATTATGGGTGAATGATTTCCCACTGCCCTTAAGAACCGACCCTGATTCCTCTCACCACGCCACTGGCGCTGATACCACCTGACCGGTGCGCAACTTATGGAAGTGGATTTGGTAACGGAGGAGGCTCCGGAATTTACGATCTGCTAGGCTTACTCCTCGAATATATTCCTCCCTTGAAGGGATTTCTCTCACACCCGCGCCTAATCTTGATTATTACCGGAATGGCCATATTTTTCGCGCTCCTCGCGATAAGATACGGGCATTATCATGTTGGTAAGACTGTAATCTAGTGAGCGGCGAACAAAACTTTATTATTTGCGTGGGGAGAGCACGAATTTCCGTGGAACACGTTCACAAGGTTTTTATTGCGCTAGCTGGTGAGAGGCTTATGACGTCGTAAACTTTTCAATTACCGTTTCCTTTTTCTAGTCAAATACGCTGATACGCAACACATCGGGACCCGTTTGGATTTCGTGGATTTGGTCACGATATGACTCCATGGCATGCGGATTTTTTTCATTTCTACCTCACAGAGTTGGACTTCCAATATTGTTAGATCGGATTTGTATTCATTAAAATAGCGCTCGACCCTGTCGAGTAGAAAAATATCCGGCACTGGTCCGTTTTTGCCATTTGTCATAAGAGCGGGGAGTAGCATTTTTCTCATGTTCTAATATTCATGTCCAGTTCATTCGTTCCGACTTCACTGACAATCACTGGCTATGATAGAGACTGAAAAGTTACTGGCGCTACTGTTGCAGAAGTCGTCATGTAGTCCTAGTATACCTTCTCCAAATTGAGTTGAGTTCTGTTTAATTTTCAAATGAGCACTATCAACAGAAAACAAATTCAAAATTCATTTATTGGCTGATTTCATTGTTCATAATTCTTCATGGCTTGAGTTCTCGATTAGAACAGATGAAAGAGGAGGACAGGCGGCATTTACTTTTACTAATGATCTGGAACAACTCATCGATAAACCCACTCGAATTCCTGAAACGAATAACCGTTTTGCCAATACACTGGACTTGTTTCTTGATACTCATCCTGATATTCTGATCACACTCTGATTTCAACAACTTGTTCGTATTTGGCTCCAATGAGCATTACAAATCAGCATACTGGGACGATCTTCGAATGTTTTTCTCTGATTTTCCTTGGAGAAGGGGTGTTTTTAATCTGGTGATCCCACTCTAGGTACCCAAAAAATATCTGATACCATTATTCTGGAAATGGTAACATTAGTTCCAAGCAGAACAAAGAGACCACAGTCTGAGAAATCATGGTTCAATGAAGCTGCTTCAAGGCTGTCACATCCAAACAAGCGGGATTCAATCGCTGGCGCCAAGAACACAGTTTGGAGACGAGATCTGAATGTGTTGACGCGAGAAATAGGTGTAGTGCAACAAATGAAGCTGCTGAAGAAGCACATAATTAGAAAATTTGTTCAAAATTTGTTGAATGTCAAAACGGTTTCCGTTCATTTTGGTCCTTTGCTGAAGCAGTCGCCAAAATTTTCACTTTCAGTCCATTTCCCCCTTTGACCAAAGAAGATGAATCACAAGCCACCACTGCCCAACGAAAAGCAAATATATTTGCGAATATTTTTGCTGAAAATTCTACTCTGGACCCATCGGGAGAAGATCCACCGAATATTTCGCCTGTCAACACCCCTGGAAGACAGCAAGAGTTCAGCCAGTTCACAAAAAAGGGGAAAAAACTTAAACATATAATTATAGACCAATTGCATTGCTTTCAATCATTTCCAAAGTCATGGAAAAAGCTCTCAATAGGAAGATTATCAAATATCTAGAGGAATCACGAATAATTAATGATAGATACTACGGATTTCGTCTTCAAAGATCAACCAGTGACTTGGCTCATGTTTCTCATATTTTGCAGCATTCAATCGATAAATTCGGGAAAACGATAGCTATTGCACTCGATATTTCTAAAGCGTTTGATCGAGTTTGGCATCGGGGTCTCCTTTCTACACTGCCTCCTCAGTTGTGTGCTTTGTTGAAGAGTTTCATGTGTGATAGTTCTCTGTATGTGGTTGTTGATTGAGTATCATCTGATATTCTCCCAATAAATGCATGTGTTCCACAGGGTTCAGTTCTGGCGCCCACTTTGTTCCTGCTTCATATCAATGATTTGCTCGAGAAAACATCTTGTTCAATACATAGTTGCATCAGGGATTATAGTTACAGTCATGAAATTCTCCAAGATTCCATAGGGTAAAGTGAATAAATCTGAGTGAATGCTGAAAGTCAAGTTATTTTGAGAATTTACTCAGTTTTCCCGGGCGAAAGAGTTTCTGCTCTAGAATATGTGTATGAAAATCAGTACAACTTTTGCTCGGAATATAATCTCAAATTATATAATCTAGACCAACCCATGTGAGTGATAGTAAACAGCTTCTGAGTTCGTTACTAACTATGTTGAATTTCTTACACAATATTAGTTATTAGTTATCAGACTCGTGGCGGTGCTCTGTCTATAGAAGATGGATAATTGTCTTCTTCTTTCTTCTATCTATGGGAATATGTTTCCAACGTACACAAAGATGAAGTATGGAAATCCCGAAAGTTTGGTTGGTCATATCCTTACGGAAGCTTGTAGCCACTCATACCCAACCCGAAAAATCTGAGAAGTCAATCGAAAATCGTTAATTTTGTAGATAAATTGAATGATAATGAAATGAAAATGAAAAAGCCAAATACATTTTTTAAATAGTTCCAAGTCTCTTCCTGATCTACTAGACCCATCTAGTGTATTTGTTTACGAGCACTCTACCTTTATCGCCAATGCACTATATTATATTCTATTCGATCCATTTTCATCGCTCTATCAATGGAAGCATTTGTCCACGACTATTGAAGAAAATATTCATAATGCATGTGTTTCTTCAAGAATAACGATATCCAATTAACTAGTGATCAATGGATATTATGAAATTTTGTGAATTTTTGTTGAAATTCTTGATATCATTGATATTTCCCAGGTATTCAGGAAGACTGTTATAAATTTTAATTTCGATATAAAAAAAGGATATAAATAATTTCTTTTCAATATCGCTTTTAAAATGTATGGTTCATACAATTGCCGTGGACAAAGTATAGTATTCTACTCGCGTATAATATAATATAATATAATATAATAAAATATAATATAATATAATATAATATAATATAATATAATATAATATGATATGATATGATATGATATGATATGATATGATATGATATGATATGATATGATATGATATGATATGATATGATATGATATGATATGATATGATATGATATGATATAATATAATATAATATAATATAATATAATATAATATAATATAATATAATATAATATAATATAATATAATATAATATAATATAATATAATATAATATAATATAACATAACATAACATAACATAACATAACATAACATAACATAACATAATATAATATAATATAATATAATATAATATAATATAATATAATATAATATAATATAATATAATATGATATAATCATTATTATTATTATCATCATAATCATTTGCGTGGAAAGCGCACGAATTTTCGCGGGACGCGTTCGCAAGGTTTTCATAGCACCGGCTGGTGAGAGGCTTATGACGTCGTAAAATTTCAATTACCGTTCTCCCTTTTTCTAGTCAAATACGCTGATACAAGACACATAGGGTCGCGTTCGGATTCGAGTTTGAGCGTTGGATTTTGTGAGGCGTGACTTCGTATCCGGTCACGTTATAACTCAATGACATGCGGGTTTTTTTCGTTCCTATCCCAACAGTATATCGTGTTGGGCCTCGGATTTCCAGGGTCTCTCGAACGAGCTTCATTGCCAGTGTTGCCATTTCAGATAAGGAAAATCCTCATATTTCTCAGAACCTAATTTTTTGTTGTGAAGGTGATTATTATTCAGACAGGATTTCCAGATTTCAAGAGATGAGGCTCAAACATATGCCAAGCGATCATTTCCATCCGAATTGAAAATTTTTAGTCCCAGTAACTTTTCCAACACCACTATTATCCCATTCCCGGTCATTTTGGAAAAAGATACAGAAAAATCTGATGAAATGTATATAAATATGGTTCTGCTTCCATCATTATTCTGGAAATAATCAAAGGGAATTTGATTCTTTATGAACGACTGTACTTCGAGATGCTGTCAGTCATCTCCTGAAGACAATTATGGATCGTGAGGACACTCAACTTGAAACTTGGTTTCGATTGGTTCGTTTTTGATTCTTCACTAAAATTTGTTCGATTTCACTATTTCAAATTTGAGAGGTTATATTTTGCTACAATATTATTTTTTCTACGGCTATAACACGAAATTCCTGTATCTCATCTGTTTCTTGATAGACCATGAGGCATTTTTTTTCATTTTCATTTCCCACCTGATAAAATACTTATCGTTAACACGTTCAGGAAATTAAATCCGCATCCGTTCTCTAAATTTATGAACAAATTCATGTTCAAATGCAAATATCTTCTTCAGGAGGGGCAGCCATCCGCGATCAATATTTAGCAAACAAATAGATATGCATTTTTCACCAGACAGCATGATGAAAGCAGATTCCTTTGATTCTCCTTTCCTGCCATTGCTCTCTTTCGTCAGAATTTTAGTATCGTTTCATTTTACTTTGTGATCTCCAGCAGCAGTAAGAATGTGTTCTGATAATTTGGAACCATCTATCTGTCTGTTCCTGATGTACATCTTGTGTTCACTCTTTCGCACTTCCAATGGTCGAGACGTTTCACCGATAAATTTTTGACCGCAAGAACAAGGAATTTGACGAATACAATTTTTCGTGTTTACCGTTGTGTAATTGGATTTGGTATGTGTCAATATCGACCGTAAAGTATTCGTTGTCTTGAAAGTTGTTCTGACATTATACCTGTTGCCGATCCGTTTCATCTTTTCAGACAATCAAAGGGACATGAGATAAAATATTCGATACAGGTTGTGTATTTTTTGTAGGTTGAATGCCTTCAATTTCTTTCCTAACCTGATGAAATAATGACCTCATTGTGTTACAGTTGTATTTATTATCACACGATTATTCAGGTCTCTCATGGGATGCAAAATTTCAAGCAATGACAGTTCTATTCGCTCATTCAATTGTACCTGAATGGAATTTGAGATCATGTTATTTCGCTATTATCTGTTATACTTGTGGAAAAAGTAATGTATAATCCGAATGGAATGCTCATTTCCAATTCGTGCAAAGTTCATACTTTTGGGAAATGGCCATCATTTCCTGCTCGTTGATATACTATGCTGATCAAATGATTTTTTTTATTCTTTTCTCTGACCAGAATCCATTTCAATTTTTTCGTTTAGATTTGAGTGCCTTATTCGATCCAATGTTTGACCGAATTACTCAACAAATTTTCCATCGTTTTTATTGCTTCCCGATCAACTTCTGCCCATCTATTAGTTTGAATTTGAGAGTTATGTATTCAATTGTTTCCGCGTGTAACTCAATTCCATTATCTGTAGTCCAATTTTCAGCAAGGATTTTCAGACCAGCGCAAATTGAGAGGCGAATGGCGCGTGAGAGGTGAGGTGATTCAAAATACGACAATGGAAAATTTGATTTCATTCAGTTGAAAAAGGACCTCCTGTACTGAATCCGCGCTGTACGCACTGAACACGTCCCGATTTGCGCCCTGCCTTAGACTTGTTGTCGTTCTATGAAGGATGGATTTAGACCAGTCGAAAGTATCCGCCCATCTTACTACTGAAAATTGAATCGAGTGAAAATTTTTATTAAACAACTATCCAACTTGAAACTTTTCCTAGAGATCAATTACCCTAACACCACACTGATGTTTTTGCAGTCGACGCGCGTTTCGCTAACAAGGCTAGCATCTTCAGGAGAAGAAGTTTAGAAAGTAATCAAAATACTCAATACCAACAGATGACGGAAATTGCAGGTAGTGAGTTCATTATATAGAAAAACCCATTAGCGCCCAGCGTCATATTTAGAGGACAATGTTTTCGTTGTTTTTTAACGGTCTGTTCAAGGTCACTGACTGATGTTTACTACTCCCCGCCTTCAAACAGAGGATTAGAGCGCTCGGACTCTGCATTGGTTTCCGAGGAATCAGTCACTCTAGTTTGTCTGCCGATGCATAAAAACCATTAACTTTTACATTGCTGTACGGTGACTTCATTTCTGTGTTTGTGTGAAAACCGATCCACGTAAGTAAAAAATTATTTTATATTGGCAAGCCTTTAGATCAAGTTTATCACTGAAAAAAATAATAATTTAGATATGTTCTATAATATGTTTGCATAGTGATGAATCATGGTGTCATATAAATATGACGCTGGTCGTTACACTCAATATTTCGGTACGGTATTATTATCACTACATAGGCGAATTTTGGTTTCAGATTCAATCTTGAGGTGGTCATAATGAGAAGAAATACATTCAAATCGTTGGAAGAAGCGGTTGAATATTTATATTCAGGGGATATTGACGCAGACATATTAGCCCTACCGCCCAATGTCGATGAATTGACGGATGAGGAAGACTTCGACACGATGAAGAGCTGGGAATGCCAATTGACAACGATAAACCTGGAAATATGGAAATAAACTATGTGAATGGTGAAAGTGACATCGATGAGGAAAGCGATTCACAGCCTGTCAGTGACGACGAAGACGAGCTGCCACTAGCATCATTGGTTGCTAGAATTAGAGCGTCATCTTCTGCTGTGGATGACGCTTCATCTCCTTCTGGTGGCCTTTCACCCCCGAAAAGACGAAAGGAGACAGCGAAGAGGTCGATTGTACCAACGGATTGGAAAAATTGTCCTCCGGAATATCAATGGGATCCGATGCAAGACACACCAAATCAAATGCTTGCAGAACTGAAGACCAATTTGGGAGAGCATACGCCTGTGAAGATTTTTGAACAATTTTTCAATGAAAATGTTTATATATATATTTGTTTTCTATATTTCACATGGTAGTTTTTTGTATTGCGAAAGTATTTGAAGAATATTCTTTTTTAATTTCGAGTTCAATTTCCATTTAGTCCGAACATGAATACATATCCTCCCAGCGTCCTATTTATAGGACAGCTGTTTTTGAAAAAACTAAAACACAATTTTCATTTTGGTCAGTTAACTCATAGTCAGGATGTCCAATATAACAGGATATTTCATTTCCAGAATGAATTTCGTGGAAAAAAATTATTTGGGCGTTAATGGATTAACAGTAACAAACAGAGTCCATAACAACTACTCGCCTGTCTATATGGCAGTGACAGGAACTGGGTTACATAGAAATCACTTTTTCTTGCCCAATTTGTATTCTGAGCATATGGAAATTGAATAAAATTTCAAGATAGCAAACATAGGGATATATACATGAAAATGAATAAAAAGGTACCCATTTGTAAAAAAAATCTTACTCACCGGATAATATTATATTTCAACCCATACAAGATATCATTTCGCTCTGAGAAAAATATCTTCTGAGCTCTTCAGTGAAAAAGATGTGTAAATAACTGAATACTTCCATTAGAATCAGCAGACATTTTCAAAGTATTCAATTCGTGACAAATCTGTTATTACTCTCAAATGACATTTCGTTGATATTCATTCAGTTGTTAACCAAAACCTAGCCGTTTTTACAATAATAATTAGGAGCTCAGCTATTTTCGTGGTGAGAATGAAGTTTGATGAATTATTTTTTGGATTTCTTCTTCTCCGAATCAGAAATAGAAATTACAACTTGGCGAGGTACAATGTTTTCAAGTTAGCTATGCTCAGAAAGTCAGTGATATACTTTTGTGAGTAAGAGATGCTTACCAATTTAGCATTGGGATAATTGATCTCTGTGCAAGGTTCTTACGGTCATTGGTGCTGAAAACATTGTATGAAGTGGAGGCCAGAAATCTTTAGCAAATCCCCTTAAAATTCTACTAGGTCACAGTATTGAAATCATATCAAATCTAACTTATGATGAACGTTCGAAAAAAAAGATTCGGGCCACAATCAATGATCCTGAAGTCCAATCGACGGAAAATGAAGATAACCATTAATTTATATATCTAGAATGGAAACAGATAATTGTAGCCCAATTGTACCATGATATCAATATTTTTATCGTCTAGTTCCATTAATAGATAAGGAAAAAAAAACAAGAATTCTTATATACTATTTCCCTTAGTCCCAGAAAACAACCAGCTTCAGTCCTCATCATATGGGTTACTGCGATAACTAAAAAAATCTTGACATGGAATATAGACATTTTTAAGGTTATTTTTTATGTACCCGCAAGCTTCATAAAAAAAACCGAGATCATATCGAACTAACGGTAATGCAATCGGGGATCTGATATATTATTTCGTTAATCTTGAGGGTTGTTAACCTACAATTATTAAAACAGAAACATGAACTCTTTCTCTAATTCATACTCTACTTGAGATGACAGCGTCAGTTGGCACAACGAGTATAACTTTTTCCGGGATTTCAGAAATGTTCATTCCCTCCTTATTGCGGATCAACGATGCCAGATTATTTTTTCTTTATCAAATCGCATATCACAAGTCTATCTACATACCATGATCATATCTGAGCATTTCTGAGCACTCAAGAAGAGGAAATTCCTTCCAAATATGTCCGTTGCTACTATATCGGTTTTATTCAAAATGCTTGGAAACAGATTTCAGTGAACACGACGGTGGTTCTTTCTATTCCTCTCCTCATTTTTTGGTGACATATATGCAATGTGCACCTTTCTGAAACAAAAATCCCCATTCCAGAAAAAATATTTCTAGAGAGTTTCCTTGAGTATTCTTCTCTTTGAATTATAAACCAATAACACTGTGCTGAATATATTCTCTTTCGTTTCAAACTGAATGAATAATCTTCTCTCCCTGAACAGTTCACAAGGTTAAATCCTTGTCAAGTAGAACAACGAATCAAAGCAAGTATAGGACTTCTAAGAAATTCATTCCATCGATTTTTGTACGGCTTCCAACCTTAATGTTCACGTAATTTAGCTGTGGCTTTCTTCAACATGCTACATTTCCATTTATTGTCGATAAAAGGCAGTGGCATTTCGACAATGGACATTTTTTTCTGTAATGGATGATGTTTGATGAAAGAGAAGTTTGACAAATGTCTTCTGACTGCCATCGATTTGCTAGAGACATTTTTTGATGATGACTCAATATAGATTCATTTGAAATAAAACTAAATTGAGAATGTGAAAACGAAATTATTATGCTCCAACTCATCACAAATATATTTTCTTTTGCTTCAAATTCAGCTGCCACTGAGCATGATGGGAGATTTCCATTGGAAAGTTGATACCAATACTTTTTTTCTCAAATACTGGTGGGTATGCTTGAAGACTGGCTTTAAATCAAATATTCTAAATGTACAGGCCAGCCTCAACTCACCTACACTGTAGGTCGACTGACACGTATCATAAAACAACTTCTTTCCTGGCTGATACCAAGAAAGGATATTGAATCACATCCGACAGGTGTTAGCGCAGGATTATTCACAGAAGAAATTCCTGCTTATGCTCTTGGCGATACAACTGTCAGAATTAATTTTCAGTTATTGGGATGGGTCACACGTGCAGACCGGTTTCGGGAGGGGCCTTATCAACATAGTCAATACCTTTCCATAATCAAAAAAATAATATGGTATTAGCCAGGGGATCAGTTGTTTTCTTATGGGTGTTAGTTCGTCAATCTACAGTGTATGTGAGTTGAGGTTGGCCTGAACGAATTGTTCATTCAAAATACTTCAATTTTGTTTCTATTTCATTCGATAAAAACTTTCGAATTACATAATCCATCTTTTCGCGTTTTTTGTTCGATGTTTCGTGTTCGATTTTGAAGCCAATTTCTAGGAGATTAATGTGACTTCACGCCGAGGTTTCAATCTGCCTACTCCCCAAGTGTCGTCAGGAGTTTTCCCTAAGATCTCAAACTGATGAACAGTTCTATCATATGTTTTCTTTTTTATGTTCGCGAGAACCCAGACATATCACAATAACGAATGAAACATCATTGTTCTAAATATAAATGGATTTCGTCATGAAATGAACTTCATTAAATGCCACTGAAGATGACCATCTCGACCAGACTAACCTTAATTGCAACAATTAACAGTGCAAGAATGTAATAAAAGATACAATCATTTTGAATTGATCCAATTTAGATGTCCTACCCCAAATTAGTCAGAAGATGATCCATTCACTGGTGATTCTGACAAGGTGAGAATACTTATGAACTTCAATCATGACTCAAATGTTGAAATTTGAATCATAAAATTATTGAATTCAACTGATACAGTTGACTATGTTGTGGGTACAGTAAAAATCGAATTTTCTAACCGAATTTGCTAGTGGATGAAGAATTAGAAAATATCATTTTTGTTTCCCACGTATTTCTCCAAGGCAAAGAACCTTTTGTCGATTCCATTCATCTTCTCAGACAAACGGAAGATAAGGTTATTCGTTAAGGGATGTGCCGTTTGTGTAGGTTGTATTTTGATCATCAATTCATGTCAATATTTTTCCTGGGAAGAAACGGATCAAAAAGCAACGAAAATTTTCAGAACATTATACTTCAATACTTCTGACATGTACTGAACCAACAAACATAACAGAAAACACAAAAACTATATTCTCTTACTCCAACTATTTCCAACCCTTCTAGGTAATGGCTCATTCAAAATACACGCGTGTATTATAAGTTATTGGCGGACGCTTTCAAATTTGTTTTTTTTAAATGATGGAATATGTTACATTCGATCTGATAAATTTGATCTCATGACTACATTCAAAGGCCCAGAAACCAAATTCAGCGAATTTCCGCTTCAAATTCTTTGTGATATTGAATTAAAAGTGGAGTTTTTGGGAAATTTATTGTTTACCAGTTAGCGGATTGGTACAGTATGAAGTTAACTTCTGTTACCAAATTGCCGTTTTTCAGTGGTATGTATAAGTGATCAAGAAAATGTAGGATGCGGAAGCTACGACCTCGATGAGAGAAATGTAAAAAAAGACATGAATCGGAAACAAACTTCCAAATCCATCACTTCAAAATATTTTTTCCTATGATTGGATTACTATTCTATGTCTCCAAAGTATTCAAACCAACCTCAAACTGATATTATTTGTACTCGACGCTCGTTTCGCTAGGTAAGCATCTCCAGAAGAAAATTGATACTGAAATGTGAATTTAGAGAAACACTTCGTAAATCTTTGACTTTTCGGAAAGATAAGAGTGGTAAAAAGTTTATAGTGATCCCATATGTACCTCAGTACAGTGGAGGACAGATGGGAAGTGAATATGGAAGTTGCACATAAAACTTCCAATAAACTTCAGCAGCTCCTTGGTGATCTGAGAGATGAATTAAAAAACACAGAATAGTCGGAAATTCACGGAAACGGTTGTCGAGATCGCAAGAATGAGTACATTGGCCAGAGCAGGCAAGTTATAAAAACCTGTTCCAAAGAGAATTCTGCACACATTAGATACGCGAGGGTAATGAAGTCCGATGTCGCCCAACATGCTCTGGACGATGGCCACAGAATTGGTGAAAGAAATCTGAGACTGAATGAGGATGTGCATGATAGAAGGCTACTCGATGCATGTGAGAGTCTAGAAATAGCAAGATGTAAAGAAGCATGAATGATAACAAAGGGCAAATCCCTTTCAACCTGCTTCTCAGTTAACTGTTGGGAAATCAATCAGAATATTCAGTTGTGAGAAAGGAAGACCATATGGGCCCAAAAAACTCTCTAGGTAGTTGCTGCACTACCTGAAACTTGTAGAGTATATAAACAGCTAAACCCAGTCTCTAGATTCAATATCAACTTTCTTCTTCCTGAAGATGATAGCCTCGTTAGCAAAACGCGAGTCGAGTACAAATAATATCAGATCAAGATTATACCCTTCTCATAAACCGCTAGATGTAAATTTTCTGTGACTCGAAATATCAGATCCTTCTCATTTTTTCAGTGTACTATTTAGTGACATTTTGTACCTGACTGTGCAAGTCAACTTTTGCAAGAGCTATCGAAACCAGAAAACATATGTCTGAGTTCAAGGATGTTTCCTTATATCGTTGGAATTTTCAGAAATTGGTACCTATCAACCGAAAATTCAAGTCTATCCACAACAAATCCTATACCTTCTCATTTCGGAGTTCGTATTGATACAAATGACCTTCCTTCTAGAGACTTCAATATTTCGTTTTCAAATCAATTTTTAATATTACAGGTAGAGAGTTCGAATTCTGTGAATCAATCTGATAAGCCAATATACTTCCAGTATTGATAGAAGTTTCACACGTGAATTGTCATGATTATCATAGTTCCACTTCAGATGTTCACGGTTTCAAGTTGGAAGTTTTCCTCAACTCAGTTTCTTGCCATACTTCTCGAGTTATCTACAGTCGAGTTGACGAAGGCCCGTAACTTTTTAAGTGAGATTCGCAAACACTTCATCTGTAAGTTATATCTGAGGAAATGTAATGCTGAGAATATCGAAATGTAATGCTGCGGAATATCGATTTGTTCGATGTGAATCTGAAAATCGTGTCATCCATTATCACAAATAGGAATCAATGTTATTGCCTGAATGAAATTTCCCATGTTAATGAATCTTCCACTAAGGTTATATTATTCATCAATGTCACCTGATATGACAAGCATAAGCTGAAAAGTATCAAATACAACTCTTTAACCCAGATGAGCTCATTTGATCAAGATATTTTTTATCTCTGAAGTCATTTACCCACTTCGAACAGTCATCATCAGTGCTTACCTGAAAGTATGTAGTATTCGAAAAACAATTCAAATATTAGGCAATAATGAAAGTTTCTTTATATTCACTTGATAAATTGAGTTCAACTTATGAAGAGTTAGGTTACCTACTCGTCAGGTGGACAGAAGAAAAAACCATGAAATACTTCTGCTTTTGGCTATTGTCCACCCAATAATTAAGTAATCCCATTCATTCCTAAGTTCACCTGAATTCTTAAAATATAAAAAAAAGCTTCTGTAATTTTCTCCTATTCAATTATTTTTTCAATCATAACTTACTTCGAGGTATGCAGTGAATGTGACTGTTATAGCAAGAAACCTCTGCTATGATTTTGATAGATGAATATATTGCTGCATGAAATACAAAAAAAATCAAGCATTCTGGATCAATCGAAATATTTTTGAAGAATGATTTTTAAATAGATGAATTGGAATTGTTCAAATAACACAATCAAAAATGCAGATATTTCATTCAAAGAAGACATGAAGGTAGAAATCTTCCCGGTAAAAATGTAACATTAGTCATATATTTCCATAGGGTCACAACTAGGGAACAACCAGTGGAAAGAATATGATTCAAATAATTGCCAAAGTTACGTGCATTGATCATTTCTGTTCAATCAATAAAATTCTGCTGAACATATGTTTTGCATTCAATCCTGCTCCTCATATCACCTTGGCCTTATCGAAACCAAAGCCAACACGATTTTCCTTGAATATAGTATAGGACACCAAAACAAGAAAAAAGAGATTTTTGATGACGAAGAAATTGGGGACCAACCATTCATCTTGGGAATGAATCTTCAGGTGAACTAATAAAGTATCGGTTGATCAACTTTCTTCTCTTGAATGTGATTACCTTGTCAGTGAAACGCGCAACGAATGCAAGTGATGCCAATTTAATTTCACGGTTATTGATCTCCATTAAAATTGATCACTTCCTCACCAAATGTTTTCCATACATTGCCGAGATAAGTGGCATCTATTGAAAGTTTTCAGAGTATTATATTGTGCAAGAATTCAAAATACATCAGATATTGTCCCGCTCATTCATTAGTTGGGTATACTTGAATCACTCTATCCTTCTGAACCTCTCTTTATCTGCTACATTGAGGAAGGAATTCGCTTAGAAGTTATACTTGAAGTATTCTATTCTGTTCACTCTGCAGTCATTAGTTTTGCAGCAAGATACATGAGAAGACATAGAGATGAAAAAGTTGTAGTTTCAGTAAATCAGTAAGGAAAAATACAAAAGTTGCAAAAAATCAGTGACGCATAATTTTTCAGTCGAAAGTATTAGTTAAGGTACATTCCGGGACACCACTGGACACGATGATTTCAATTTAGTCATGACCAGATCATTCCCTCAATACCTTTAATGCCACCCCAAAATTATGGCAAAATCGGCTCGAGGGTTATCGAGATACTCATGAAGAACGATTTTGTCACAAATGTTGAAACACTGTTTCTTGAAAACAAAGCATTACCGGAACTATGTTTGTATGAATTTCTTGTCTTAGAAATACCCAAAGAATCAACCCTTTGAGTTTGTCAAAGTTATCGAATAATACCCTATATAGACCACTACGACTCTCATAAACATTGTTGAGTGATCTTCGATCCTTTTTGGGATATTTGTCTTCCCATCCCTCGAACAATTGTCCAACTTCATTTATCCTACTGTCTGGATCTTTTCACACGAGAAGAAACATTGGATGAAAATGAGAAAGCAAAGTGTTACAAATGTAGAAAAAAACAGAAGTGCACGGAATCGTTGTCATTTCATAAGTTGCCTAGAACATTAGTGATACATCTCGATCGATTTTCTTCAGCTGAAAGATCCGAGAAGAAATTATTTGATACCGGAAGAAGGCCTAGACTCAAGTTATCAATAAGCTACAAATATATAAAGTTCTCGTTATAATTCCTACACGCTTTCCAATCACAGTGGAACTACATTCGGTGGTCACTACACAGCTATTCTCCTACACCCATAAACAGAAACTTGGCATGAATACAACGTTCTCCCTCACTTATCATCATTTCCCACCCAATCTTTTGTAAGCAGCAGGGCATTCGTTCTATTCTATGAACGGGACGCCACCTATCTTTTTATTGATGGACTCTGGTTACTTTTAATTCCATTCATTGTTTTTAATAACTTTTGATTTATTTTTGATTCTTGATCATCAATAATATATTGTGAAAGAATGTCCGTTGTGTCAAACTGAAAAAACAGCTGTAGCCGAACACGCCCTTCTCGATAACCATACTATTCAATTTGGTAAAACCTCAATTTCCCCATCAACATCACATTCTTCCTCTCGCTTATATCGTGAAGCAATTGAGATATATGAGCATAAGGATTATTCAACGGGAAGAAGGAGGGACTGACCTTAAACAAAATTTGGCATTCCTAAAAACATTAACGACAGACAGAAGTACATAATCCGACGTACGAATAGGGTCTGAAACAAGATATTGACAAACCAGATTAACCATTAGTAATAGTAGACTCACAGGAAGGAGTTCAACTGAAACCATGCAGCAGAAGATGGCTGCCGAAAGCTCCGGAACTCAAAATTCAGGGACACGGCCCTCAAGCCCAAAAAACTTGATGTGATGTAATGTATTCTGATTCACGATAGAGTTTCAAAATTATATACTACAATCAACCTGCTGTATATCCTATATCCAATGCGTCCTCCTCAATCTCTTCACTACACTACAGCGTAGCTTTGAGCAGGGAGCGGTAACTACATCAAAACTTCATAAGTAGTTAGAGAATCATCAGAATAGCTGGAAATTCTGATTAATCGTTTTCTCCCATCTTCACAGAGCTCGGCGCTAGGAATTATGTTGTGATTTATGTTGATTAAGGTAAACTATATCTACATCTTATTAAATTCACTTTCGTTGAAGCGCTTCGTGAAGTAATTAACTACCACCCCATCGTGCTCCGTACTGACTTGATTGAATCACAAATGGAAGCGAAATCCGAATCAAACTTCTATGTGTGGAGTGGGACGAAATATTCTGGGACAGAATGCGCCGGAGATGTTTCTTGTACAACTAGAAATGAAACTTATATATCAAACAAACTCTTGTTGACCAGTTCCATCGAATCGAATGACTGATAATGAATCATCCTGAAGATGCCAACTTGGTTGGCGAAACGCATATTTTTGCAGTTTGGTCTTTGGAGCAATTTTTCGCGAAATCTGAATCAGGACTTCGAAATTATGTCTCTGGGATATAGGCATATAATAACTATGTTTTTTTTTATTAATCATCAACTATAAAATCAGTTCTCCAGAAATCTTAGTTCTGCTCAGATTAAATATTCCACCTCGTAGAAGTCGCACATCCAAGTATACATTCCTCCATAGGGAGCTCTCTATTTTACTTTGTGTAGATATTCCTATATTTGCTATCTACTTGATTAATTTTTCGAGTGCGGATCACTACGTCGAATTCCCATTACGCCGAATTCCCACTACGTCGAATTCCCATTACGCCGAATTCCTACTACGTCGAAAAGCATCCCCACCACTTACGTCACCAAAACACGATCGTTATCGAAGCTGGATCCCATTCGACGTAATGGGAATTCGACGTAATGGGAATTCGGCGTAATGGGAATTCGACGTAGTGATACGCACTCGCAAAATTTACCTGATATTCTGCAATTTCCTGTTAACCCAATCTGACTTAACCTAACTAACCTAACCTAACCTAAAAGAAGGATGAATTTCGCTGTGCTGTTGATATTGAAAGTGCATGGTGTGGCACTACGCCGAATTCCCATTACGCCGAATTCCCATTACGTCGAATGGGATCCAGCTTCGATAACGATCGTGTTTTGGTGACGTAAGTGGTGGGGATGCTTTTCGACGTAGTGGGAATTCGGTGTAATGGGAATTCGACATAGTGGGAATTCGACGTAATGGGAATTCGACGTAGTGACACGTCCCGAATTTTTCATATGCTTGGTTTACAAATTGAACAAGAAAAAGTGATTTTGTAGTTAGCCAGTGCCCGTCGTCGCCATATAGACAGGGAAGTAGCTATTTTAGATGGACTTTTTCTTCCTTTTTGTGAACTTATCAAGCATATATGAATAATATACATCTATCACCCCATCAACAGAGTGTTTATAAGTTTCTTGATTTTACTCCTGTCATATAAGTTGTAATTTCTATTTTCTGATACTGAGAAGAAAACACCACTTAACACCACTTCCGAAAATAATGAAACGATCTTCGAGATCGCTATACCTTCTACTAGAGAAAATGGCTGATGAAACGGTAACGTGTCAGTTTTGGACACTGATGGGTTGGTTATTGAAGAGTTTTGTGGTGTTCAAGGAAAAAAATGAGTACCTTAATATTTTCTATCCGTTTCGTTTTGATATAATAAACATCTACTGTGATATCGTGTCAGAAATAACTTGCTCACCCGTCAGCAGGGATCTCAGCACTCCAAGAATTCCGATTGGTAGAATTACGTTTCGAATGAAAAAAAAGACGGGGACGGAAAAGTGCTAAGAGGTCAGCAAAGAGTTATACCGAATTTATCTTCCAAGTAAACGATTCTCCACTTACCAACCTGAAGTTTGACGTTTACGATATCCTTCATAGTCTGAAAGAACACGACACTAAACCTATAATCATAGGGCTCCCAAAAGTCATACATATAATTCGCCATTTCATCTATAGGAGAACACAAAATGACTCTGCTGCCATGTCTAGGACTGGTCAACGCTATAAAAAAATTAAAAAATATGTTTTATTTTGGTTTCTGTAATGATGAGTTTCCCGTATTGTAATTGTTTTCCCAAACTGGAGTGGGGTACGATTACATGAAAAAGCAGTTCTGCCTTTTCCAAACAGTGGAACAACATGGCGGCATTTCAGTTCGGTTTTATCAGCAATCGGCCGGTTCTTATCAATTTATGTTATAGAAATACGCCGGCCACTACCAGGACCAACGGATTTTACGTGTCGTTGATTGACTATAAAACAACAGCTAAGATAGCTGGAAAATCGAAGAACATCGCATAAAATATGTGATTTCATGTTCAAACAATCAACGGCACGTAAAATCCAGTGTTCGTGGTAGTGGCTGGCGTATTTCAAAAATACAAATCGAAAAAAACGGCCGATTGCTGATAAACGGTGCTGCAGCCATATTGTCCAATGTTTGGGAAAGGCAGCACTGCTTTTTCATATAGTCCTACCCCTTTCCTGTTTGGAGGAACAATCACAATACGGGAGATTTATCATTACATATACCTAACAAAAAAAATTTCTAATTTTTTTTTTATGGCGTTGACCGGTTCTAGACATGGCAGCAGGCTCATTTCGTGTTCTCCTATAAATGAAATATCGAATAATATGTATTATTTTTTGAAGTAATATCATTGTAAGTTTAGTGTCGTGGCCTCTCAGACTACTATAGAACATAGCAAAATGAAATTGAAACTTCCTCTACCTGATCACATATATTGTTGAAACGGAAGTAATTTTCGTATATCGTTTTCCAATGAAAATTCATTGTTAACGTAGTCGTACTAATTCGTACTAATTTTTCAGAAATAGTTGAAATTTCTGAATCAATACATTGACAGAAACTGCACAAACGAAGTAGAACAAAACAGCTCCTATTAAATTTATTGAAATCCCACAAATTATTTTCATTCCAATCGCATCACCAGCAAAATCCCTCTGGTTGAGTGATTACATGTGGTTTCACTGGCCATCCATTGTGGTCCAAATTTTGTTAGTCTCTGTAAAAATATCCATGACAGTGCAGTATGGAGATGGTATTGGTTTTATGAACACGCTTGCCATATCTATCATACTGCCTGCCATACGAGTACAACGCTCCTGTTCCATTTATTGGCAACAAAATATATCCGCCATGCTCTCCCAACAATGTTCTGACATTGATATTTACAATGTACTTTGTAATATCAATATATTACTGTTCACGTATGCAAGCGTTTTGTGTTTAATGGCAATTTTCACACATTCTCGAACATTCATCAAAACGGTGCGGGTAGAATAACGACTGTGTGAAATATGAAGAGCAATTCAGTGAATATCCCCCGTTTTCCATTTCATTGTCATTGCTGTGTTTGTATACAGTTAGAGCAGAATATTGTATGTTCCATCCGTCTGCGTCACTCGGCTCATTCTTTTTCACGTTGTGGAATTCAGCGACTTTATTCAGACTCGATTTGATTGGATGGGGCAGAAACATAACTTTCAGGAATAGCAGAGTTGTGTATCATCCATCAGCAATCGTTAATTCATAAAAAGCAAAGAGTACTTGAATGTATCGGCTGGAAATATTCCGTATGAAAAAGTGCAAATATTCAATAACAAGGGGTTATATGCACATAAAAGAAAGTTATGAAAAAGAAGCAAGTCTTATGTTGTAGAAACCAAGTAGTATAAAACGGGATACTCAGGCTTGTATAGGTTCGAGTACCCAACCTTCGGGTTTGGGATACATCCCGTTTCACCCAACCACACAGTGTCCGATTCAACCCAACTGTGCATTGCTGAAACATATGAACAAATTTTGATAAAAAACAAAATAAATTACAACCTATTGTTCATAACTATAGTGAACAAATATAGTATTCTCTAAATTATCCACCCTCAATTGATTTTGCCTGTAAAGTGAAAAACCACTGTTTCAAAGCATGCAAAATATTTTACTTCAAATTTTGGATTGAGGTGGCCTTTACTTGATGGAAATCCATAGTTATCACGCTATAAGGTAGACACGATTAAATTTCCACAAAATTTATTGTCTTCGCGACATGTTTCGATACACTGTATCTTTATCAAGCGAATGTTTCTAGTGTTTAATTTAATCGTGTCTACCTTATAGCGTAATTTTACTTCAATCTCACAATTCGACACATCCACCTGTTAGGCCCTTCAGAGTGAAACTAGAGTTGGTAGATGACTTGCTAGGCATCGGTGGGCACCGGTTATATCAAATACAGTTTGTTATACATCATTTTTGAATGGGAAGAGGGTATCTTTTTTTACAAGACCGTCCTGTTTTACCGAACCTACCCAATTTTTTTGTTTGGTGTTTTTTTTTTCCAGACATTGAAAACTACACCAGGATATGGAAATGGGTACATGAAAACACTTCACAAGTAACTGAAAGATCGGAAATGAAAATACAAAACTATCAATAAAACTCTTGAAATTGTCGATTCCAAATGAGAGAATGATAGTTCACTGATCAATAGAAAGAAGAAGAATCAAGATGCTTGGATGAATATCCCAGATGTATGTGCAGGAAAAACAAATATTATCAATCCAAGCATTACTTTTATCAACAAAAACTTGGGACGGCTATGGGACCACCCCTTCTTCGAATTCTGAGTGATATTAATATGGAGTATCTTGAGGATGTTTCCGTAAATAGTTATTCAAATTGTCAGAAGGAATGGTGGATATGTTGATGATGTTTTCGCTTTATGGAGTCATGGCCAAAATGATCTTGTCACTTGAAAAAACACATACCAATCGATATACAAACCATAACTCAAATCACCAAATAGGTGCCAAAAAAGATATGGTCAGATGTCCTCATGATAGAAACATAATTGAAATTAATGTAACCAACGGAGTTTTGAACTGATGAACCAAATAAGGATATTATTCAAATTCACTCGTTGTGAGAACCTTCACATTCAACTTTACAAAACAAAATACGAATTGTTCGACATTTGATTACACTTCATGATATTTGATATAATTTTCCCAGTTGCCTGAACAGGATTCCACGAAATGTCGATCTCTCCTCCAACTCGCGTTGGCAATTGATGAAGTACTTCTCAAGTCAACATCCTTTAGCTTCATGTTACCTCGTATATCGCTGAAATACCAACTCTCTCAACAGTCCAAAAACGTTACAGATTAACCGGAGCTCTACATGATCTCTCGCCAGAAGTGCATCTTGAGTGCAACTCCCTGGCTCCTTAACAATCTTCGTTATTCCCGGAGATGCTTCATTACCAGCAAGAGCTCCTGATAACGATATTAATACCAGAAATTTTCCTTGCGGAACTAACAATGGCTCCTATTGGATGGATTATGTATTGTTGAAACAATGAATTTGTATTGTTGAACCGATCTCGATTTTGGGGAAATTTCGTTTGACGGTGCCCGATGAATTTTATAAATGATATGTTTAATAATTTGTTACTGTTCATAACTGTTACTCCTGTGTTGGTGGTGAGCACTACAAAAGAGTTTTCATCCCGTTCCAATTCCTCTGGAACTTTCCTGTCTTCTGGATAATTGATGGAGAACCTAGATTTTTATAGGTGAAGTAATTCAAAACGGAGGCGAATACTGAATCAATCATTTTGTCTCCTCAAGTTCGGATCATTGCTGAAGAATTAAAATATGCTCGTCTTTCAGATATGCAGAAATCAATCAGATTCACACTTCGAGACAAAAAATGAATCCTGATGAATTCCAGATTCTGTGAGATTCGACACTTGTATATATTCCAATATAAACTCTTATTCATTCAGATTGTTGTAGGTTGAGAACCCTGAAAAAGTGAGAAGTAATAATGTGATCAGCATATCGAAAAGACACAGCTTGCTCGAGATCAGCTCAACAAAGATTTTAAGGAAGCAATTGCAAACGCACTTATCGAAACCCTTTGCTATGATATGAAAAAGGTTCTAGGATTGACTGAACTACCAACAGATATTGTTTATCATGAACAAAAATTGAGTATTTTCAACTATAGTATTCATTCAGGCTCAACAAATACTCCATGTTGTTTTTTATTGGAAGGGAGGATCAGAGCAAGGAGCTCAAGAAGTGGGCTCATGAATAAAAAAAATACTGACGTGCACCTGAAAAAATGAGTGAGAGAGTTGATATATTATGGTCAGACAGCTATGGTGGACAAAACCGTAAAATAAAAATTGTGATCATGTTGAAAAGTTTCAAATATCTTGAGTCGGGGCACACCTTTTCATCTAACGACACATATTTTGGGCAACAAAAAGGGGCAAAAGCAAGTTCGAATTCAAACCTTGAAAGACTCGATCTGTTACCGGTAGTTGTAAGAAATATAATACATTTGTGATGAAACTTATAGAGTCCGATGATTTGAAATCTACTAAAGATTTTGAAATTTCATACAAGCAAGTTACTATCAATAAACAGAAAGTCAGTTGGTTGTCAAAAAAACTCTAGTTAATCCAGATGTTGAAATTGTACTTTCCTCAAGGGAAAGCTTGAGGTGACATCACAAGATTTCACTGGAGTTTTTTCCCAAAGTTGCAATTGATTCATACAGAATTGAAAATAGACATAACTCCGAAGATGATATTAAGGTTTTGGCTTCAACAAAGATTTCTATTTTGAAGATGCCTTCTAACGTTTTTGATAATGTGTTGAATGAATGAGTTTTTTCACAAGTTTTTCGTTTTGTTTTTCTCAATTCACTTCTTGAAACAACTCCATTGAGCTTCTTGTTGATGTCTTATGGTTGATATATCAACTTCCTCACAATCCATTTATCTAACAGATCAACCTGAGTCTCAGCTTCACGTACCTCCACCAGAAGTACATCTCTGTTGCATCTCTCTCGCTTCCGTTAACATTCTTCATTATCTCAGGAACTGCTTCGTTACCAGCAAGAGCTCCTGATATCAAAATTAATACCAGACTCCTCTTCGTGGATCTAACAATGGCTCCTCTTGGATAAATTATGTATTGTTGAGGCAATTACGACGATAAACTCAATTTCCACTTCGATGCCAAGAGGTAACTTCACTTTGTGAATATTGTATTTTTAATTATGTGCCTGAGGCTGCTGCGCGATGCAAAATTAAAATTCAAAGTATGCCGCTGATTAATTTCAGCCAATATCAGAGTTCGTTCGCACTGTCGAATAATGAAATAACGAATTCTGAATAACACCCCCGTAGGGGGTGGCAGTGAAAGCTATATCGAGTAAGACTAACGGGAGTTGGTCCCAGGAGTTTCAGAGATATTTTACATAAAAGTCCTCTCAACTTTTCGGGTTCATATGTGCAATGGAAAATTTTTTATCTGATTGATTCATTTCAAATCTCAGTGTTAGTAGTCTAATTAATTCATAGTGAATATTCCTATTGTGCTCAGTGCATTCGTTGACAGGAAGGAAGAAGAAAAACTGCAATTGAAATATATTTTTTCGCCTTAGAACCAATCTTTTCTGAGTCCAGTTCTGATAATTCAACAGGGAAGTATTCTTAGAGTTTGGAAGTTTGGATATCTCAATAGTGAGTTGAATGAGGTACAATTTATATTTTTTAGTAATCATACGCTATATATTTTTGATTGACTGCATTTTCTTTAGATATTAACAACAGTTTCTGAGAGAAAAAGTAATATAAACAACAATGTTCGGACAGAAATTCAAAACCGACATTGAGGTAGTAATTAATATGGAATTTTATTTTCAATCAACATTGTAAAGAAAAAACAAAGCAAGTTTGAGAGTATAATGCTTATGTTAATATAAAGAACAGCTCAACCTTAATTATTGCTGAAAATAGTTGAATATTTCAGGGCCAGTTTTTCAATACAAGGATAAATGAGTTATCTGTCAGATAGATGGAAGGAGAGAGGAGGTGCGCGTGGATAATATTTGGCAGTGACAAGGAAAAAAACTGATGGTTGTTTCAATCTGACAGATATCTTGCATTGAAAAACCGGCCCTCAATAATATTAATCATTTCATTGTATCGAAGTCGTAAAACACAACATTGACAAAATAAAAGCAAAAAAAATAAGAGTCTTTAATAATACATTTCCAGAATTGTCAATCAACTGCCAAGAAATGATTCGCTAGGCATCTGAGATGTGCTATTTTGTTCTCTGGAAGGTCTTCAGGAAGGATCTGGAACACCTTCTATTAACGCATCGGAAGAATGTTTCCAGCTGATATCCTTCAAAAAACTTAAAGCAATTCGGCATCACTAAACTTTAGTTTATATTTCACGCTATTTGAGTTATCTTCTTGAGAAACCTGGACATGTTTATATGGGACCATAGATAGACATAGACACTTTGATAATGTTTTAAAATCCAAGAAATATCGTTTTTGCATCTGAACAAGTTAATATGACTTCCTTGTTTTTGAATTCTTCGTAGTTTTGAAAATAGCGGGAGGACTATGCAATTCCTGTTTTCTCAGATGTCGGTCCAAGACACTATGCTTAGCATCCACTTCCTGAACACAGCGGTGACCAGGTACTTGATATTTCTGGGTTATGCATTTTAAATTAGGATGCTCCTCAAGCAAATGTAATTAGGCTGCAGACATATTGGAATTTTCATTTTGCGGCACACATGAATCTGACCAAAAAATTGTTGTTCTATCATTAGGTCTTTCTTCTAAAAGTTTTTTGAGTAAAATATACAATGCACTTGCGATGTCTACACCTTTTATTCCACCAAGTAATTCATGCCATAGTGCAAAATATCCTTCCTTTTGTACTATATCACATCCCGTTAAACTGTAAACAGAAAATTCATTTTTATCTTGCTCTTCGGGGATTTATACCTGGCCACCTGAACATCTGAATCTACCGGACTATTGGGAACACCATCTGGATTTACTGGAACACAATCCAAATCGGAATATATGTGCTCACATGACATAAATTCCCCAATTCTCATCGGGCCAGAGAACATAGTATATTTTGGTATACATATTTGCAAGGTTTAGTGGACATAGAATAAAACAGCCAAGGTATATTTACAATATTATACGACGATTTTCCAATTCTGTCATATAGATTAGCACTTTTCAAAATTGGCAGTAATGTTGAATTGTTTCGATTTTCATTATCAGTAATAGAATATATTACCTTAAATTATTCAGTCAAGGAAATCAACACAAAAGCACATATTCCAATGAAATCACGAATGAAATCTTTCATATATTCATCAAAGTAAAGAATAGATGTAGATTATTAATCAACATCCCAATTTATAACTATGAATTTCACCGATACCATGATGATTTTGGAAAACATTTCCTGTCTTTATTCAATGTCAAGATGCATCTACCACCCTGAAAACATCACAGGAAATTAATGCTACAGTTTTTATCTTGTTACACATACACGTAAGAAATTTTTGTTCATTCCTTCCTTCGAAATAGACAAGCATATCTTATTTTCATCTCATTATACACTTCACGTAGGCGTTTATCGCCCATTTCAATAGATATTCTGGATATAATATATTGTAGAGCTTTCAACGTCTTTTTTCCGTATCTTTCAGAAAACCAGAACCCCCTTCAAACACTGTCTCAATTTTTTTCTTTCTGAGCAGACATTCACAATATTGTGAAAGACGTAAAATTGACAAGCAATGTTATGGATCAACTTTCGTAAAGTAGACTATTCTACTTTCTGCATATAATTGAAGGAAATTTTCGAATTCGAAATCTGAAAAAAAATGAACACATTTGACTGAAAGTATGTTGCAGCTCTGACACGTGAACTGTACTGGATACAGGTTCGGTTACATTGGTGTTAAAACCTTTTTTTTCCACAACTTCACATATGTGATACATACAACGTTGTTTGAGCCGGCCTTCAAGCCCAAAGAGAAGTAGTTAGAGGTGCCTTTTGTTCAAGTGCAGTGGGTGTTATGCTGACTGAGCCAAGAGCTGATATTTCTCTGAGAACTTGAAGCTTTGCACAAACTTTCTTCTCTATAACTGGGATATTTTCAAATTAGTCATGACTCCTGCTGCTTGTAAAGTAGGACATAACTCAATACAATGAAATATTCGACATATTCGGTGCAGTATTTGAAATAATATGTATTACTCAATCTCAATATTCACAGTGACAGGAATAATTGACGAATACAGTGGAGTTTGAAGAAACTTGGAAGCTATGATGGCCACCAAAAAGAGGAATTTCCACACAGCTTATAGTTCCTTTCGTGCCATTTTCCTGAAAGCAAAATTCTGGATAACTGAAATCGGTGTCGCGACAAAACATCATACGAACGGACACTTTGCCATTATTCACGTCCTCCATACCCCTCCTTTCCTAATGGCTTCCGTTTCCTGATATCGAAATCATATCTCGTGATCTCGTTGGCAATATCATAGCCTCCTTTGACCGGAGGCGAAGCACAAAGACTTTTTTGCCTGCACTCTGCGCGATACAGTGTTTTCTGGAAAGTTGGCCGACTCGGATGCAGGAGCGTAGGTGGGATTTTTTCTTGGGGGTAATCAGCGGCAGAAGTGAGATTGTAATCTGGGTGTTGCCTAAGAGTATTGAGATTTCAAATGAAGATCGCAGCGCCACATTTATAATAATAATAATAATGATAAGAATAATAATAATAATAAATGCCTTTAATACTTATATTGATAACCAACAAAATAGTGTTTTTACAGTTTAGGGCGAGATTCAGCACCACCGAATGTTATAAATAACAGTCAGAGGTCTGCTCTTCCACCTTACCCCAAAAAAAGAATACAAGATAGCGATATACAAGTGAAAAATCAGAATTTAAAATACAGTGAGGCTGAGAATTGAAGGAACATGAGTGTTGGAATTATTATGTCTGATATCTGATGTATGATACGGAATACCTATTTTTTCAGTAACATTTCTGTTAACTTGGCCTTGAATGTTCTTATGATTGTCAATTTCCTGAGAGAGATTGATATATCGTTCATACATTTGGCAATATTATAAGAAAAAAAAACTGATAAAACTGATATTTGAAAATCCCAAACCGTGAAATTTTTTAAGACTATCAGAGTTTTTTGTGTTTCTTCACTTTTCATGTGGAGGTGTGTCATGAATTGTGCTTGAACAACATTAGAAATAATTCTAAGACTACTCCAAAATTTCAAAAAAGTATCGCAGCGCCATTTTTACCAAGACTTCAACTCTGACAATAATTTGACATTGTTCGGTACCAGCGATCGAAACAACATTTGATAACATTTCTTTATATTTCCACATTAACATTTTTTTTCGCATCACTATTGCCGTTGATCAATCAAACCTTTTATCTGTTCCATCTTTTTGTGTGGAATTGATTGCCTCATTTGCTTGATATTTCTTAGTTAGTTTTTTTTATTGCTACAGATTGCGATAGAATTGATAATATAGATAATGGAAGTTCGAAGCGATACCACTCAGTAAGGGTATTATAAATTGGATATCTTTAACAAACAAACAGCCAAGGATCATTTTGTAAAATTCTGGTTTGTTGGGAAAACGTTTTTAAAATTTCAAGTCACACCATCGTACATATTTTCAATATCTTCCGGTAAATTATTTGCTATGTATTGACGGAAGACCCATCTTCATGCCTAAGTTTGACAAATAGACATTTTGAAAGGAAAAACACACCCGATATGTGTTTCTGCGATAGCTGCTAGGTTTCTTCAATTTGTGCTGTCAGCATGATACCAAATCAGTACAGTATATTATCCAGGGCCAAAAAATATCAAATCTGGTGAAAAACGCCACTTCTCATTAGGTACACTTGTGATAAATGTCAGATTTGAAAATCTCAACTGAAAATTTCATTGTGTGGTTCCTCATTCCGAAACAAGAAATTGAGGAATATAGCTCTTGGTTCCTACTCAATCTGACTTAGTTCTTTTTTGCAAATCGGGTTTACGTTTCTTATTGTTATGTACGTTTCTATCAAAATGGGACTTCAAACAATTCTATTGACCTCCACATATTTTTTTGACCAGATTTTTTCTGAATAGGCGCACAAAACTATTTCGTGGATAATTTTAAGAAGCCAACTCCCCACTATCGCCATCCAGAGACAGATTGAACAATCGATCTTTCCACCTAGCATTGTTCATCGACCTGTTGTAGAAAATCATCATGTCCCAAAGTGGGGTGTAGCAGATTCACGATGCAGCTGATGATGAACCCATGTAGCTTCGAAACATGTACTGCCCGTTCTGACATCTGATGGGATATTGAATTGTGCAGACGACTTTGCGTTTCTCGGCTTCGTGAATTATTCATAGAGATATAGTTTTCAACCTTATGGAAATATCATTTGAAGGGATGGATACTGAGGGTAGAGATGGCACTAGTGATTCCGTTTCCAAGTCTTGTTTTTCCTTTCATTTTTCTCACGTACGACGTAGCTTGAATAACACATTTTTCTGATTACTTATACGTAATACCAAAAGATGGCAATCAATTCAGAAGCAGAAGTGAAATTTTCTGTCAAAGTCATAAGTCATTCATGTTTTGGAGATTATTCTGATGCCTGAACCTTCATTTTATTCATAAACTTCTATCGTCAACTCTATTTTGTAGCTTCATTATCTTTATTTCAACATTTCAGTCAAACTGACCAGACAGAACTCTGCACCTGTTTTTCCATTCAGAGCAGGTGACTTTGTCGTGCATTGTCAAGCAAACTGAAATATCGACTATATACTATAGATGGAGTAAAAAAAATGCCAAATCCTCTTCAACAGGCATTAGCTAACTATATCTCCATAAACAATGCGCCTAGGATGAAGAGAATTTTTCTCCGAAATAAGGACTCCTAGCACTGCCGCACAGAATCAAATCAACAGAATGATAAACAATAAATATGATTACGAAAATATTCGACCTAACGCTATGCTTCACTGCTAATCAAGGCTGTACTGTACCCCAGTACCCCGTTCTCACCTACGCCAATGCCCGAGATCTGGATGAATTTATTTCCAATAGCTAGATGGGGGCCGTCTTATCGCCTTTGGCGGCACCTGTACCGGCATAATGGAATAAAAACCGACACCCGAGTGGTCGAACGTTGGTTGGGGCAAAAAGGTTTCTCGGAGAAGATGAACGTTTTCTACTGTAATCGATTTCGGAGATGAAATGTCGACGGAATATCATTTCGAGAGGGCATACTTTGAGCATGATCGAAACACCCTATCACTTTGGTGAATCTGGTGAAGACGAATGTTATTGGACATGTTCCAGTCAAGAAACTGAATCGGCTGTCCTGAGCAAAAACACAGTAACCGACATTTTTCTCAAATTTAAGATTATAGCGTGAGCGAGCTCACTGGGCTCGGCCACGAATTTTTGTATTCAAGAAATAATAATCGGTTCATAAATAGCGAATTTCTCACCTAACACAGTAACTGCCCTGACTCGATGGAGAACCCATAACAAAACACAGTACATACAGTTTCTTCTGGGAAAACACGGTAGATTCATATAGCATTTACTGTGTTTCACGATGTGATCACAGCTTATCCCATCCATCTCAGTCCAAACTCAGATACATCACCAGTTGCAAACTGTTGGCGTAGACCATTACGAAAGAAAAAAAACATAGGAATGAATTTCCACGTAGTGAACACAACATATAATAGGTGTTTTTTTAATTTAGTATACTTCACAGAGATTGCTGAGTATATAAGTTATCAGTTCTGTGCCAAGATGGATTGGATGAGCTGTACTGTCTTTGTGAATGATCATGTCTTACAATTAATTTTCTGATCAGCACAGAATTATTTTTCCTCCCTCCAGTCAAGTGACCGCAATGTACCCCGTAATTTCTGTCAAAATTCGATGAGTTTTCATTGATGAAGAAGATAATAATTGCAGTATCACCCTTGTGTTCAACAGGTTCCAAGACGTCACGATCAACGATATATTGAGGTTTTTAAATTATCCTTCATGGAGAAGCAAAGGAATTAGTATTCAATTGTCCACTTCCGAAAATGTTTTTCGCTTATCCATCAGATTTAAAAACTTTCCATATATTTTATGACAAGGAATACATTCCAATAAGGTTTCAATATTACTTTTCAGCTCATTTGCTAAAATGTTACTACGGCAAAGGCATCTGAATTCAAACTTTCTCAAACTGAAATTTTTTCATTCCGCATTCGAGAACACATTGAAATAACTGATGATTCTTTTCTCAAGTGGTACATGAATTATACCTATTGAAAATACTGTGACAAAATGATAGCAGTAACTTTATTTTTCCAAGAATTCATCATAAATAGTAGCAGTTACCTACTGTGTGGTATACGAAACCATAAATTATGACGCAGTATCGACTCTGATTCGATTAGTAATTTTTTTTTCGAATATCACAATGATAACTGAAGTCTTACCGATAGATTCCCCAAGTTCCGTGCGTAAGTCCCAATGAATAGGGTGAGGCTATGAAATTATATTGAAAATTGATTTTCCTCAATGTATACTGAAATGAAATTACTCTGTTCTTGCTTTGGACAGCTGAAACATGTAACATGTCGCTGGGAACGGAAGGGTAAAAATATAAATTAAATAAGGTAATCAAATCCAAACAAAAGGTTGACATGTATTTTTTGGAAACAAAATTTAAGGTTTGCTTGATCAAAGACAATAATGTTGACAAAGTTTCGACTAATTTTTCATATCTCAATTTTTTAGTCATAACATCATTACCTTCGATCCTTAACTGAAGAGTACGGAATTTCATTGTTCAATATATGTGTAACGAACCCTAGTCTTCATAGTTAGTATCAGATTTCTTCTCCTGAAGATGCTAACCTTTCAAGCAAAACGCGGTCGATTGCAATTGAGATCAGTTTACTCTTACATTTAAATCATACACAAGATATTGTAATCTCATCATTTATTTCCTCTATTAAAATATAAAGATATTGGTGTGCTGAAAACTGACGATGTCAAATCTTTGTGCCTAAAATAGCATTGAGAGTAAACCGCATACAAATTTTTTCTCTTGCTCTGACGATTAGCGAACCCGGAGCAGATCAAATGTGGAGCGGTGGTTTAATTAACGAAGGTTTACAGAGCACACGGAGCAAAATGAGCTTTCAGATTCGTAAAAACTCAACGTATCAACTGGGAGCGAACGTGAGCTTCTGTATGGAAACGAAGAAAAGTATATGATTCCAAACGAACGTTGAGAAAATATAAATAATATAGGATGACGTATGTTTTGTCAAACAATATGTTTTTCTCATTACATGCCAAGATTCAGTGGGGATATTAACAGGACCATTCTGGGGAATATTTCCCTCATATATAAAATGTCCCATAAGAGCAATGCAATTATCGAAAACTTACAGCGGTTATTGCATTGTATCAAGTCATCATAACAATACATTTGAAACCGTTTCGTTAGATGTCAGTAAACAACACAAATAATTGTCTGATAGACTTCAAAAATAGAAAAACATTTCGCATTTTGGTGAGTACTCCATACAATCTACAGAGGAAAGTATAAATGAACAAAAAATAACATTTCCTTGAGAATTTCTTCTTTCGTGAAATATTCCAATGAATTACATTCGTGCATAAAAATGACCATATAATTTTGCATTCAAGCGTGATATCTTATACAAATTGCATTCGGTTATTTTCATATTTCGTGAAAGAGCCACTTTCGCCAACATATGAAAATGAACTCATGCAATTTTTAGATATCACGCTTTCTTGCAAAATTATCGGTAATTTTTATGCACTCGTGCAATTATAACCGATGACATCATGTTCTGGGGGTATTGCCTTTATTTTATATGTACAGATTCACATGAAACGGAAGGCCTGTAATGTTGAGAGAACACCCGAGTATCGGCCGTGAGAATATCTATAGGAGAGAGAAAATTTCCCGATCTTTCTACGATGCTCCTACGAAGTTAGCGAGTCCGTAAGCGAAGAAGCACCAACAGGACACATTACCTTTCTCTGAATAGTATCAGGAAATTTCAGTGAATGATAAAACGAATGAGTCATATCCGAAAATACTCACAAAATGTAATACAGGGATGAAAGACTTGTCAAATGATGTACCACTCGACGCCCCATGCAATTGAAAAATATATGGGGGGAGCTGCAAGGGATACGATTTTCCTATAGGAATTCGTACTCCCAAATGTAAATATTCACATATCATTGAGAAACACTCTTTATGGGCTCACAACCGATGATATATGGAGGAATACAAAAACCAAACAATCGAAAACCGCCCCTCAGGTTTTCAACATTCAGAAAAATCTGTCAGATTTTCCATCGGTCATTATTGTAGCAATCTTCCATGCAGAATCCGTGATTATAAAAGGCATTTTCGTTTCTCCCTCTCATCTCGTACAGAAAACTTTCACGAGAAAAGAAAAATCACCGAGAACAAAAATCCTCTCCTTATTCTCCGACCCGAGAAACATGATTTTGTATCTTGACAGCATTTCATTCGGAAATTCCGCATGCTCACTTACCCAGAAAATTCAATTCCTCCGGGACGCTATATAAAAGCCAAGAAACTACGTAATCATAACTCATAAACAATTTTTGGCGCGGAGAAGTGGGTAATGACGTTACTGGAACAAGTTACGAGAATTGAATTCCTCCGGGAAAATGTATGCTAAAAGGGTGTATCACTCCACTTCGACATAGGAGAATCTAGATGGAGAATACCTCGAAAGCGATACGGAATTTTGCGGTGGCTAATATTCCAGCGAACGGCATTGTTTGCCGACAGGAACACACATTTTTTGCGAAACTTAGTCAACATTCCTTCATTGTACTTCTCACTTAACATCAAGGGTATCTGGTACGTGGTACATTTATGTGATCAATATACGTGCGAATGATGCTTGTAGAAATGGATTGTAACAGGAATATTACTCGCTGAACAAATATTATTTTTGTGCAAGCGGCACCCAAGTAACAATTTCAAGACAGTTTCTATTTATTTACGTTCTAAAAATGCAATATGTCCAATAACCTAAAGATAAACTGAAAGTTTTTGAAGGCCACTTATTCTCAAACAAAGAATTTAATCTATACTTCGAATAATAATGATATATATAGTGATATTTGCTCTCGATGTTCCATTGATATAACACTGGTTTCATGTTGCTCCTCACATTGGCCATTTTTAAACTGATTCGATATTATTAAAAATTGAATTGCGAGTTGGTTTCAAAACAATCCGTTCTGGCAAAAATAGTTTCAATGCAGTTTCATTTTTCAAAACCCATTAGGACAACTATTTTATCCTAAGGCTATACATTCAATATAATACCACATTAAATCCAAAAACATATTTTTTTAATTTAGTCAATCTGGTTGAAATAAATACCTTTTGGTCATAGGACGACTCAATCAAAACTAATTATATTCTCTCCATATTCACACGCCAATTTGTCAAGGAGCTATTTTTTTGAACCAGTGCAGTCCGCATGTTTACATGTGAAATCAAATTTTGAATGAACAGGTGGAATGTAACGGAATAACAGTAATATGCAAAACTTACCTTGTTTTTCAATGAAATTCGTTAAATGAATATGAAAATGCAATATACGCTTCAAATAAAAAACCTACAAAATTTGTGAGGTCAGTATTCCCTTCTAGCGCAAGACCACTTTAAATAAATAGGGCCACGACATATGGAAGCATATTAGTTTTAAAGAAAACGTAAGCAGTCTCCTGCGAGGGTTATTGCATATAAAGTGGTATATAAAAAAACTGCTTTTAATCTTGGTGGATTTAAAACATTTGATAAATGAACAATCAGTTTTAATCACGATCACGCCATATTTCACTGCAATAACGACTTCACCTTTTTGGACATTTTCAATAATAAATGAAAATAATTTTATTACTCGAATAATTCCGTCTTGGATCAGTATTACTACTTTTTTTCGGGTTTGAAGGGCGTCGTTCTTTGGAACTTCTTCCTAACGTTTCGCTAGCGCGAATGGCTAGCTTCTTCAGAGGCTTTCTCATCTCTCATCTATTATTTCGATGGCCTTCAAACTCGAAGAAAAGTAGTGATACTGGAAACCTCGGCCGCGAAAGCCTTAACCATTCCGTCTTGGAACTTCTTGAAAAACGAAAAAACGGTGTGTCAAAATATACCATTCAATTAAAGATAAAGTTTCAGATGCCTGGATGCAAAATAAAATCTGATGAATTATTTTGAATATTTTTAAAATGAGAGAAAAATACATCAAATTAGTGTCGCCCGAGTTATGTTGAAGTATTTTACTATATTTTGTCGGAAAAGAAAAAAAGAAAATTCAAAGTTGCCTTCAAGAACACTTTGAGAATGTAAAATTCAAACCTAATGGTTTCAATACAGTTTTAAAATCAGGTCCTGAAGGTATTTTCAGGGTAAGATTTTTTTTTGCTAGGAGCTGCTTTATGATGGTCTTAGGTCTGTCTTGAAGATCCCTTTATTTTATTCGCCATTTTGTTGTGTACTTTAGAAGCGATCCTGAAGATCAGACTTGAAGCGTTAATATCGCTTGGGTCCTTACTCAGGGTGACGACCGCAATTTCTTTCAAGGCCGTTACCCAGAGTAATAAACGTTTATTGCTATATATTTCATTTCTATACAAACACTGCGTTTGGCGTCTCGGTTAACTATTTGTTCTCACGACAGGAATGAATCACTTCCCACCTCGGTGTGTAATAGAATATTATTTACAACCATATAAGTAATGCTGTCATTACTGAAGTCATTGTAGGTTGGGAAGTGTCACATTACACACCTCTACTTTCCGCCTTCACTTTCCGCCCTCATTACATCTATTCTAGACTTTATCTGTCATTCATTGACTAATTCATCTGACATTCATTCATATCACTGAGAATTGTGTACCCCGTAGTCACTGTAATAATATATCTTCTTGATTATTCTGTGGAGACCGCGTTCTTGGTAATTTGTCGTTGAATGTGATATTTTAGATATGTTCAAAACGAAACAGGCATTTATTAATTTTAATCGAAATATGATGGTTGTAAATGATGGTAAATAAATAATAATATACAAACCTCGGTAGGAAGTTTCATTCCTGTCTCGCGATCATAGTTAACCTCGACTCTTTGTGTCTCGGTTAACTAACTGATCTCATCACAAGAATGAATCACTACCCACCCCGGTGTGTAATATACTATTTGCGGCCTCGATATGAAAAATAACTGTTAACGGCAACCGTCCGGGAAGTACTCACTTCACATCTTGTGGATCGTTGCCCTGGAAATTCCATCATGCCCTTGGTACAGAAATAATGATAACTATAAAAAAATATGCCGTGTGATGAAAATCAGATTTCAAATACCTCTCGACTTATCGAAGTGCGCTGCGTGTTTCAACTATTCCGGGTTTACGTCTCGATTATTATCGCCAGAAATCTTCCTGAAATTCCAGATTATGTAACCAGTCCATAGTTCCCGAATTATCTTTAATCGATGCAAATGCGTGGCTGAGATTACTACTGTTTTCCAATCAGTAGGGGCGAATTCTCGAATCATGCAAAATAATTAGCATTCGAGAGCGAAATGGAATGCAAAATACAAATATCGTATGCGTTTGAATTCGATTATAGACCCACAGGAATCCCCTTATTTCGAATTGAGGATTCCGCATTTCAAAGCGGTTCGTTTGTTTCAATTTGTCGCATGGTTCAAAGATTATGATCTAGCAATTTTGCGATCTTTATTCACATACTTGTATTGCAATTCGACTAGAGCTCAATCACAACATCTATATACTGTTTTATTCTCCAGAAAATGAATGAGAAAATACAGAAAAGTCGGGAAAACACGAAATTGCTATTCAAGATCGCAACAAAAAGTACATTGGTGAAAGCCGATGAACCGTATAAACTCGCTTCAAGAAACATTTTGCTCAAGTAAGTAACGGAAGGAGAGCAGTTGCCTGAGATATGTGAACGATGGCCAAGGTATTATTGAAAACAGCGTCCGAATGCCTTCTACATTCAACCAGCTATTTATTTTAATATGATGATATTAGTTTTCGTCGAACCAGAAGAAGTACTAGGCCTGAACAGAGTACAGGTAGTCACTATCTCAGAATTTGAAATATGTAAATAACTAACTATAATCTCCATTAATATATTGTTTTCCTTCTCCTGAACTAACTCCTAACTATATTGGCGGAACTCACTTCAAGTGAGAGTGATAATATCGGTTTGGTGTTAGGGTAATTCATCTTTATGGAAATTATATCATCTCTGAAGGTTGCGAACAACTGAACACGTACCCCAGAGAAATGTGGGTGCCTTACTATCTATATTTGGACATCATTTCTAATATCGTCCTAATATAGGTTCAAAGGTGTACTTTACGAGCTCCTATGATTCAAGTGTTTATATGGAAACGCAAGACACATGTATCGCACAAGAATCTCGTAACATATTATTGGAGTCAACAAACTTTCTCGCAATAATGACAACCTTGATCAAATATATTCACACAAACTATGATGGAACCTTTTCTGACCAACCAAAACTTTTGCCAAACCATTTAACAAAATCTACGACTCATGAAACAGATGATACCGTAACAGTTCTTTGTTGGCATCAGCATCAATAGTATCAACGATGACTTCTCACAGAGAGCCGAACTCTATCCAATATTCAGATGTCAGAAGTTATTGGAAAGTTGAGTATCTCAATGCTGGGAATAACGATCAATAATGCTCTCTCATGGAAAAAAAAAACATGTGGGATCGATCGCTGAAAGTGCTTTCCAATAGCTTGGGTTTCTATTTCGTGCGAAGAATTGCTCGACTTGTCGTTAGCTTCAAATGATCTACAAAGCTCAGATACGACCTGTCTTGGAATATAGTTCTCATGTATAGAGCTTGGCACCAAATTCTTGAAACTCTGATTTTATTCAGAGAATGACACTCCGTATTGTTGGTGATTCTCCGTTCAAGAACTCACTTACTTCATTGGAGCATCGTAGAAGGGTACGAGATTTGCCCCTTTTCGATAGATATTTCCACAGTCGGTACTCTTCCGAATTGTCACCCTTCATTTCACCTTGTGCAGTATCAACACAGATGATTCGACGAGAGGAGAATCCCCCCCCCTTTGTTGTGAGCTTGTAGACCTGTCGAACCCCTCTGGCTTAGGGATCTTTTCTCGATTGAACAGCAGAAATTTGAAAATGGAGGGTTTTTCCCTGAGGTTTACAAACTTGGAATATACTCTTTCCATCCGAGCAAAGGAGTGATCCAAAACATAATCATGCATTGTGAACGTGATCACTCAGTCATGGCTACTCGTACAGTGTCGCACTAGGTTAGGTTAGGTCAGAAGTGGGTGGGTCTGTTCGGCCCTCCACTGCAACCAACAAGGGTTTATTGTGGCTCACACCCATTCAAACTCGACCAAATGAACCCAGCTTCTTAACGAAGCCGATTAGTTTGTATGGTGAGTGATCTTTCAGGACAGATGGTAAGAGTGAAGCCTTGCCAAACTCTGAAAACCTGATTCGGTCGCAGCGGGGCAGGCACAAATTATGTGCTCTGCTGTTTCATCATTTTCCAGACAGAGACGACACAGGCTGTCTTCTGACAGTCCGATTCTCTGCATATGATGATTCAAATGACAGTGACCTGTGAGAAGGCCAGTTAGACATCGTAGTTCGTCCCTACTGTAGTCCAACAACTGTTTGGTTTCCGACTTCGAAGGGTGAATAAACGCCTTGGAATGAGCCAATCCTGGAATATTTTGCCAGAAGTCCATGAATCTTCCTGCCATCCAGGTATTCAATGTTTGTTTGGCAAAGCCTAAGGCGATGCCGATGACAGGTTCTGGTCCTATGAAGCTGCTTGCAGCACCCTCCTTTGCAAGGGAATCAGCAGCCTCATTGCCTTCCAGGCCAGTATGGCCCGGAATCCAGACCAGAGACAATTTGTTAAATCTTCCTATTGAGGAGATTCGTTTTTGGCAATTTATTACCAGTTTGGACGTTGATTGGTAAGAGCCAATGGCTTTCAGCGCCGCTTGACTGTCCGAGAATATTTTTATTGACTTGTGTGTGAGGTTGGATTCTGCCAATTTCTCCGCACACAGTTCAATAGCATAAATTTCCGCTTGAAATACGGTCGCATAGGTCCCTAGGCAGGTTGATATCTCTGTCCTGGGTTTGCGACTGAAAACACCTGCACCGGAACCAGAAGGTGTTTTTGATCCATCTGTGAACCAACAACTATCTGCTCTCATTATTTCCTTCTCCTGGAGGATCCAGTCCTCTCTACTTGGGAAAAGAACTGTATGAGGCAGTTCATAGTTTACAGTTGGAGTCATAATGTCAGAGGTCATTCCCAGAATGCTGTGACTTCTAGTGTCAGCCAGCAGTCTAGTATACTCTGCATTAGATTGTTTTTTGCAATTAGCGATGTGCACAAGTCTATATGCAGTCCATCTAGATTCTCTCTCCAGAAAACTGTGTACACGCCACAAGCGTTAAAACGTAACTGACTACTCCGACACTATAGCGGGAATTTCACCAGTCGATTGCATTTGATTTCGATTGGCCAGCGTAAAGAGACGTATTTATTTTACCCAACAGATGCAAATGTATGTGGTGATCACGCTTCGATCACGCATCTATCGTTGTTGGGTTACTCTCTTTGTTGGATGGATATAATATAGCTAGGCAAATCCTCCTATCCTCCAGAATCCAATGATTGAATTATACGTTTCATTCGATTCAATTCCTCACCGAACAGCATTTCCCAACGTCACGAAAGTAAAACGGAAATTGAATATTCTTCAGTTCAATTTCATTCAGTAGCACTAACGTTCTATCCCCGCAAAAATAAATTCCAAAAGGAAAACCGCCGGCTTAACTATAAGAAGTGGGTTTTTGGATTCGGGTCCATTTAGTATTCCGTACAATGGACTGAAATTCATATCCCGTTCGCGGCATTCTGGGAGATCTATCGCGGAAACTTCTTAAAGATTCTGGATGTGTATTTTATGTTATCACTGGAACATAAAAATGTGGCGCGGTGACTGGAATCCCGAAAGCAGGTGCCGTTTTAATGCCGCAGATTTCGGCCTACGAATATGCTCCGGATAATATAAAGTTTATAGTCTGACGGATGGGAATTAACGACGTGACAAATACTCAGTTGAATTATTAATCGGTGTTTAGACTATGCCTATCTTTAGCACCCGAAAGCACAATGTGTAATGTTCAAAGAACATCGCGTTAATCAAGGAACAAGAGATCCGAATCAACATTCACATTTAAAGTTTGTACCTCAGGAATAACATCTTTCGGCAAGGAGTTCCAAGCTCAGCTTTTCTAATGAGAAAAGATCTCTGAGTAAGAGTGGTTCGACAGGTCTCCAAGTTCACAACGAAGGAGTAGGAATTCTGTACTATGTCGAGTCATTCCTGGAGATATTGCCGAGGATGGAACGATCGATAACAATTCAGAAGAGCACCAACCGTGAAAATATCTATAGAGAGACGAGTTTCCGACCCTTCTACGATGTTCCAATGAAGTGAGCGAGTCTGTGAGCGAAAAATTACCATATCGACAAAATGGTTAAGGCTTTCGCGGCCGAGGTTTTCAGTATTACTACTTTTCTTCGGGCTTGAAGGCCGTCGTTCTTTGGAATTTCTTCCTGACTTTCGCTAGCGCGAGTGGCTAGCTTCTTCAGAGTAGTAATACTGAATCACCATATTCCATATCATAAATTCAGGTCACACCCCAGAGAAACTCGTGCAATGTTCTGATAGCTACAAATAGTCTCTTTATTACCGAACTATAGAGAGAGAGAGAAAGAGAAAGGCGACAAAGAACGGAAAACCAAAGACAAATGAAAGAGAAAAGACATGATAGACGTTTTTTATGAAGAAAAAATCATTTTTGATAAAACTGGGGTTCACATGAAAAATTTATCAGTCATTGATTTGAGTATTTTTCCTTGTAAAACTCGATGGTTTGTCATGATACTTTGTCGAGAGGGTGCTCTCATTTTTTTTTTTGGAAAAGGGGTCTTATGATAGATCGTTTGATTCATTTTTCGAACCCTTATCCAAGACAAGTTTATTTTTGGGAACTGCATTAGCCGTTCTTGTGAGTTAGTACAATTTCCATTATATAGTTTCAAATAAATAACGAAAGATTGCCTGAATTCATTTATATTACATATGATTCGTTTCCTTGATAATCACATTTAGCTCTGGAGTAAACTAAAACTGATTCGATTTTCCCGAAACAGCAGGATTTCCAATTAATTGAAAATCTGTATCGCATCAGAACATCTGTATCATAATGAGATATTCATTCATGTATTTAATTCCCAAGAAACATTATGTTCATAGTAGGAAACACAAAGTACAATAATATGAATGAAAAATGGAAAAGAAAATTGAGTAATTGAATCGGAATACTTCCAAACATCACTTATGTAAATTCACATGTGTTCAAACGGTGAAAATGTTACAGTGAAACAAAAAGTTCAACGATAATACATATTTTTTCAAATCGTGTTTGAATTTCAGTTTGCCACAAGATTTCAAATAATTTGGTAATTCGTTGTAATGTTTTATGCCTTGAAAATAGAATAGGAGTTTATTTGCGTCTTAAATATACAATCTAGATTTATACATTCAATCGATTATTCAATTTTCAATCCCTGGAAGACCAGAGGTCTGTGCCCAATGAGAGAGAAAAAAAATACAACAATATTCTAACCATTGCTGGTAATCTATTTAAGATGCCAACCCCAAAAAAATATAGTAAAAATAGACGTCTTTGTGACCAATGGGGTGGATAAAGTTTCTTTTTCCCGAACAGTACATTTCGTCTTTGAATTCAAGTGAAGAGAGTGCATATATCTTTTGAGGGCTTAACAAATATTGATACAATATTTTTGCCTTATATCGCTCATCATGAGGTTTTTGAAGAGAGGCTCAGATGGTTATCTTCTGTTTCGTACTTTGGCAATAAGGCAAATGAATGTTTTCTGTATAGTTATTTAACTTATCATATCACTTATATAAATCTATTGTTGACATTACAATACCGAGTTTCAATCCGGTTCATAATAGACATCAATATAAAACAGATTATGGGTATATAAGGGTATTAATATGGTACGGGTGTAGAAATAAAGAGCTCTACGTTCATAAATGTTAATATTTCCAGGCTGAGATGCGTCGAATAAAATGACTATTTCCTTGGCTGATTAGCCAAGACGTGTCTGATGAAATATGTTCAACGCAAAACCCGCTACCCAATCTCCATCCGTTCCATCAATCCCACCACCTCCATCCAGGATAATCCGTCAACCCGAAATTCGTTCCTCAACTATTCACTCCGCCAACATCGTCTCTACCACCAATATCGACAAGCTGACACTCTCATACGTCTTGCACACCGAAATTACTAGCCCAGTTTCGGAGGCATCCCGACCAATTTCCGTCATATCATCGCGCCAGCCATGAGAATTAGTTCACTCGATAGTGGAGCGATCCATCTTTGCGCTAGCAGATTGCAGGCGGAAGTAGATAGTGCGACGTGAAAGGGCCGATCACTGTCTTCGAGCACTTCAATGCGTGTCGTATCTGGTGGGATGAGTGGCCATTATCTGGATTGCGGTCTTTTGTGACCTCGTAGCAGTTTTGTTTTTTGCCGCATGTATCTGTGAATGAGAATTGGTGATGAATCTGGTAGTTCCGCTCAATATCATTGGGTCCGATGACCCCTGATTGTGTTCGTGAATTGGAGAAAGAATGAAATTTATAAAAGTTCATTGGAGTAGAGCTGTTTTCTGGAAAGTGTGATGCAACTTGT
>JAVJAQ010001905.1:0-73889 GCA_032362365.1 Zygogramma bicolorata | reverse complement strand
TGAATGAGTTTTGTATTCTTCTTTTCTTTATTAGTTTTGTCATCTTCTTCTTATTGAGCATTTAAGAAGATCACAGAATTTATGCTGTGGGTACTTTTTGATTGAATTAGGTACTTTTTTTTCAAATTTGGTGCAATCTGACATCTGACATTTCCAAAACGGCAGCCCTGCTTTTGTTGATGTACAAACTACAAACAGATGTTGTTAGTTGTTAATGTTTTTTATAGGTTGATTGAGTTTGAGGCCATTGATCGTTGATTCAAACGGAAAATTATAAACTAGGTTTTCGGCTGTACCTCAATTAATTGAGGAATGTCTCTGGAACAAACTGCTTGTGAAGGTATTTGAATTTTCGGGGAAAAATTTATGTAACCTATAAAATAGAAATAATTACAGATTTAAAGGCCTTTGAAAGGAGACTGACAGAAGTTATAGCCTGTTTACATCCTTCCACAACTCGATGGAGAAGTAACTATAACAAATGAATGCCTTGAAACAACTAACCCTGTTATTTTCAGTAGTACTCACTGCCGTTTCAATATGCGTTGCCACAGGGGCTAGTCAGTGGATTCTGGACCCTGAAACAAGGATAGTTTCATTGTCACAGTCCTTGACAAATCATCCATTTTTTATTCTGTCCACTATAATCCTCTGTAAGTAATCAATTAACAATATCAAAGAAGTCATAAACGTAAGTGGTGACTTCGATAGTCTAAAAATATGAGCTAAAGAGTAGATCCTCTATATTGACTCAATTTCAGTAACAATATTACTTCTTGGCGTGCATAAACGAGTGATAGCTCCATCCATCATAACATCCAGGACCAGAGAGGTGTTAGGGGATTTTAACATGTCATGCGATGACTCGGGTAAACTTATCCTACGTCCTAGGCCAAATCCAAATAGAGGTGGATGGCCTTGAATATACCTATAAATTACTGTTTGAATTTTTTCATGTATATTGTCATTTTCAACTTTTCCATGACACACACTTGTCTGTAAATACAATATTTCAACTAAATGTTGTCAATAGGGAATAATGTAAGTTGTTCATTAAAATATATTTATATTTTGTTTTTTTTTCAGTAGAGAATAAGGTTTTCTCTGAAAGCAATATACAAATTGAGGTTCATTATTCTTAACAATACGATGTGGAGATACTGGATCCTGCACTGTATAAAATTGAACAGAAACACTCGACACCATTGTTGTAACACAGTTCCCATTTTGCCCCTGTTTCGCACATACAGCAGCATAGCTATTCAAAGGATTACATCCTCATAGTTCTGATATTATACAAAAGTCACAACTGTTACACTTGTAGCGTCTATAAAAGCTGTTGAAATCAACTAATTGTAGAGACTCAAATATCTGAACATGCCGAAACAATAATTCTTTTGGATTCCCTTCCATAGTTAGGTATCGTACTCTCAATGCACAACACTATAATACAATTTGGTTTGGTTTCCAGAAATGTTCTAGCTACGGTTCATTAGGTACTCATTTCAGTTATTTGGCTGACAACTTCCAATCACTTCACATCACTCCTTGAAGAGGGCTTGAGGTTGACAGTGTTCTTGCGAAAGGTTTTGATCTGCCTTTTTTTTAATTATGCAGAAAAATTGCAATTTCTACTCGCTATCGTTTTCGTATCGTAGTTTTTCCCCATGATTGATTGTATATGTCAATTATGAGAGTGTCCAATTGTACAAAAACATATATATATATATATATATCGATAACTCTCAGATGAATTAATAAATAAATAAATAGATAACGTTATTTATTGAGCGCAAGCACCCAACAGGCCATCGACCGAAGTCCTTGATGAATTATTTTACAAAAAAATTGGAGAGACACGTTGATTTCTATTTGGGGGTACACTATGTGACCTAATAAAGTAGGCATTTGAAACATCAACGCCCTGTATCATTTCAATAGGTGATGAGGGTCGTGCTGTATGTTAGATTCGTAACTAGGTATCTGTTGGAGAAAATCAATTTCCATTTCCGTCGACTATGCAGTTTTCCATACACAACATATTTTATTAGTAGATGTTCAACTTGGTAGTCACAATTGATTGTCTACATCAACACTGATGCCCCCCCCCCAGGATTTTGGACGTGTGAGTTTTAGAAAAATCATCAGTGGGATACTAGATGAAAACTAACCATAGAACAAGCATTTTATAAATCTTGTAGGGTTGGCAGCTTGACAACCACATTTGTGTGCTGTTGGTTTGATAGGTACGTACAGAATGAAAAAACAACTATAAAGATACATTTATTCAGTATTTGCATCTGTGTCCACAATAGTGTGTAGAATTCATTTATTAATGTTACATCACTATAAGAAAATGTTTGATGCGAAGTCACTAACTACTACTTTAAAATATGTACACAGAAATTAACTATTGTCACGACCTGTATATGAACAGAATTCTGTGCAAACTGGAGTAAAAATCAAGCAGTTTTCATAAATACTAGTTGAGCATTCTGAAATACAAGTCGAGTACAAGGAATAATAAAATTTGAAAAATCACTTCAAACATAAATAAACAAGGTATTGGACACAACCGAGTTTCACATCGATTTATAGAAAATAACGATTAGCAGCAAACTATTAATATTAATTGAGACTAGAGACTACATGATCACAGGCAAGTCTGGGAAGTATAAATTGGAGAAAAATACTACGCTGAAGTGGTGAAAACTAAATATGTTTTCACAAAAGAAATGTTCCTGAAGCTAGATATTAGTTTATGATAAATGTAACCACTTCAAAATCAAAAAAGCTTAGTTGAACCAGGAAATAAAACTGTTTGAATGGAAAGTGATTCGTATTGCAATTGCTCTCGACAGACACTATCAATCTATTCCAAAAAAGAGCAGGACTATCAAATGAAAAATGGTAAACAAACGTTTTGTGAAATGGACGAGACAAATATTTTGGAGGAAGGGCAAAACTATTTTCCAGTAATAGTCGTTGTCAAGGGCAACTGTCAGCGTAAGGAAGTCCTGCGATCTGAGGATCAACGAGATTTTTTTTTGTAGAAAAGATCAGAAAATAAGAAACAAAATTATTTTAATGATACAAAAAACTCTCTAGAAATAGATGATTCATAAGACAGTATTTAATTAAAATAAAGAAAAGATTTTCTCATAATTTTCCGATTTTCCTGTGCTTAGTCTTTCAGATGGAAGCTACCAGACTTGCCATTCACATGACATAAAATAATCGCGGGTCAAACCGAGGCTACTCAAAATTAGACGTGCACTCGACTGTCATTTACAAACCGCGTAGCGCAAAAAATAACTTCCTCCAGACGAGCTAAAAATCCAACAAAGAATAGAGTAATATCAAAGTCGGACAGTCATGATTGCACTAGTTCAAAAAGCAAATTAACTAATTCATACTGTACAATCTAAATATTACATAAAATCTTTACATCAAAGCCTGTTAGGCCGTAATAATATGCACATCTATACATTGTCATCAATAATGTCGAAATCATACTTTTGAGATGAGTGTACAGACGTTTACAGGGCGTCGGGTGGAGGACTAGGCGTATTACCGCGGCGTCCGGTAGTTGAGCCGAATTTCATACATTATTAAAAAATTACAAAAACCCCTAAATGAAAGAGTACATCACGAAACTATGGCATAACAAATAATGAAATACTTCAAGACGACACCAACCGCGTCCAAACCTAACAAACCACCCAGCAGCTAACTCTGGACACAATGAAAAGGCTCGCAGAAGTGGGATGAAGATACCATAAGAGTGGGATTTTCCGCTCTATACAAAAACCATTTACATGTTATAAGCTACGTAAATTGGGTCGAGTTGGTCGGCAAGGAATCCGTCTCTCAGGTGCATCCGTTGTTTCTCGCCTCGAGAATTGATCGGCACGACCCCCGGGTCGACTACGACCACCACCCCCACTATCAAGTGGTGTTCCTCCAGCACGGTATTTGTCACCAACGGAACTAGGTCTAAAGCTTCGCTCTCGTTACCGTCTAGTTCCACGACGACAACCAGCAGATTGGTCCAAGTAAACACAGCACTGAAAAAAAAACGTAATACTTAAATGGTGACAATAAATAAATCATATAGGTATACAGGAAGAATGAATTTCCTTCCAAAAGGTCCCACTTTTGCACATCCTCATCGAAGCCCAACTTTTTTCAAACGTTAGAAGCGTATTACATTTTGCAAATCGCACTTCCATATGAACGTTGACATTTTTCTATCATTAAATTCAAATAGTACACCTATAGGTGAGGTATTTTTGGATTTCGGCGGAAATTTTTATTCCTGCACAATTAATAAGTGACCTGTACACTGCTTCAAGATTAGATTGAATAAGAAAAACCTCAGTAGATAAATATAGATAACAATACTGATATTGATGTTCGTGATGACCGAGAGGTTTTCGATACCATGCAATACCTTATAACATCAAGACACAGGAACATACTAAAATAAATAATTTAATACAACATAAAAAAACAGATACCTAGATCATTTATTCATAGTTAATAATATTGATCATTACTGACAAAAAATGTTTTCCAGAACCTTCAAAGTAGTAGAAAATGAAAACAGGCAAAAAAATCAAATATATTATTTTTTAGTTAAGAAAAAATCTTTGAGGTATCTTTTGAATTCAACAGCATCTTTAACTTTTTTCAAATAAGGAGGTAATTTGTTGTAAATTTTAACAACATTATGAAGAAGGCATTTCTTTGCAAATTCAGTTTTGACTTTAATAAAAGAGAGCTCATTAGTTTGTCCAGTAAGGTTGTTTAGTTATGAATATCAGAATTAACTGTAAGTTTCAGAATATACTTATTGTTTTTCAAGACAAAATGAACAAATAAGCCATATTCATCTTGGATATTTGATCCAAACTCAATAACTTCCTTGGCTTGTATAAATTCACAGTAGGTTCTGAGACATCTAATTTGAAAATTTCTTTTGATATCTTATTTTGTAAGGTTATGAGGGCCTCATCATTGATTCGTTTACTATTCCCCAAGCTGAAATTAAATATTGCAGTTTTGAATGTATCAATCCGAAATAAATCTGTTTCACAAGTTTCAGTGCTAAATAGTTTCTAATTCGATACAATACACCAATTAGTGGTGAAAGTTGTTTTCTCAAATGACCAATATGAGTTGCCCATGAAAGTGTAGAATGTAAACCTAAAAATTCAATAGAGTTTGTATAATTTATCTCATAACTTGATTCTTGATAATTTATTATCGATTATTATGTCTTTTTGAAACAAAAATAGGATTTCTGTGACTTGCAAAACACATAACAAAGCTTCTAATAGATCGGAAGCTATCGAAAACATTTCGAAATGATCATCTTTGAAGTGCGTTGGCGTTTTTCTCTCAAAAAATCGCGGGATATGCAATTCAAACTGGATTTTGATTTGTCTCGCGTATATGGTCGTAGAATTTTCTCTCGAGGATTTTTTGGTGTATTGGTAAACAGCTTCTCATGGTTGACGGGTTCACGAATTTTTAGGAATTCATGGGTACCGTCAAAAATAGAACCACCTGTATTTGACCAAGCATTGAATCATCACTCACCAGCGCAAAAATCCTCAACAATAGATGTGATACAAAGGTGTGAATGACAGCAAACGAAACATGTTCAGAGAAGAACTAAACAGCAAAGGCTATTTTGAGGTAATGTAATAAGATGAGGATATTGAACGATGCTTCACATGAGGTTTTGGAATTCGAATTGTTGTGATATTGAAGAATATTATATTTGCTAGAAGAAAAGGAGAGACGAAAGCAGGATTTGAGATGAATACATTGCGCAATTAATTAATAATCTCGAATGTTTCATAAAGTTATCGATGTTGAAAAGTAGTAGTCGGTAGAGTTGTTATAGACTAGAAGGCAGACATGAAACTTACCATTCAGCAATCTTTTTATGGCACCTCAAAACGCTGTTCTCTATATCGATGGGGTGGTACCGCATGCCGCGCAGCATGATGGTCTCGTCCAACGCCCCCACCACGAAGACGGCGTCATGCAGCTCGGAGGCGTCCGTGGCCACCAGGTGGTGCGACGAACCCACCGACTCGTTATCGCTCTCTCTGTTCAGTGCCGTCTCATCGCCCCCCGTACACGACTTTTCGATCAGCTCGGTCCTCCTCAGGAAGCCCAGGTAACCCGTGCGGGCGTATACCTCGCCAGTGTTTCCTGAAAGAATAATGGAATTTTTACTTGGGCCAAACTGGAAACACGTCTCAAATAAGCGTGAGCAAGAGCGGTGTGATAGTTTTTAGAATGAAGAAACAATCCAACTTATTCAACGCATCTCTTTACAGAGGCGTACTACAAGAAAGGAGGCCATTATAATTCATGTTCAGTGGAATATCTAAAAGGAAATGTATGAAACCGGTGCAACACTAGAACAGAAACAATTTATTTCATTTCAAATCAGTATGCTGTGAAATGATATGATGTTATCGTGTTTTTTGGAAATTATATTCAGATACGAATTACATACTGATGACATATTGATAATATTGTTCGATTTTACCGATATAATAAGAAAAAAATATGAACTAGTTAACGCGATCGAGTAGAATTTTTCTCATCGATCGGTGCGATAGGCAGTTGGTATAGGTGAGATATCTGGATGGAATACACCAACACACCGGATAGCATTTTGGGTGTTCTGGGTTTCCCTACAGTTAAAATAGCAAATGCGATACCTTGAAAATCGATAAGACGCCCCAGAGCGCTTCAGCACCCAATTTTCTGAAGATGAAACCTGGCTAAATCGACTTATCGTCCTCGAAAACCTATGCATACTAAATTTCATGAAAATGGGTGAAGCCGTTCCCGAGATTCAGAATATATATTTATATATACAAGAATTTCTCATTTAAATGTATTTTTAGTTAACTTGTCAGTTCCCTCTCTTTTCAATTGTAATTCAAAGAGCAACGTTCTCTAAAACCAGGAGTGTATCAACAGTCAACGATCAACAAGATGATGCAATTGAAAATGAAGCGAAGTGATTTATATTAGAGCTAAAAAATTCAACTCAAACGAAGCAAGAACCGTTCGCACACACAAATTGTTCAAACCTTCTTTCTCAAGGTTAGAAGAAGCAAAATACCGAACTCACCTGTGACAAGCCGCGCGTTGAAATGGTCCCCGTACTCGGTCTCGTCGCCGTAGATGGTGAAATAGCCGCTAGCGGAGTGCCCGCTCTGCACCCAGATCTCTCCTAGGTGCGAGTCTCCGCACTGGCCCTTGGTCTCCGGATTGGCGATGATCACCTTGACTCCGGGCAGCAGCTTGCCGCTCTCCATGAGGCAGAGGCTGTGCGGACTGCCGCGCTCCACCAGGCTGACCCTGTCGTTGCGCAGCGCGCGCAGGTCCACGAACACGGTGGAAGGCTCGGGGCTGGAGGCGCCCTGCAGGCAGATGGCCACGTTTGCGCGGCACCCGAAAGAAGTCGAGACGGCTCGGGGGCTCAGCCCGAGCGCGCTGAACAGCTTCGAAAAGCTGGTGGTGAGGTTGATGCGCGGCCGCTCCTCGGCCACCACGACGCACGTGCGCACGCACGCCAGGCTAACCGCCCGCGCTTTCAGCTGGTTGACGGAGGAGCCGAGGCCCTTGGTGCACAGCTCCATGACGCCGTACGAGCAGAACGTGTCACGCACCTTGTACTGGCTGACGGCGGTCAGCCACAACGACGGGTTCACCTCCACCTCCGAAGGGGGGATTAGGATCGAGTGGTGGCCAGAGTAGATGCTGCTCAGACACCTGCAACGACATTATCATCCCCGGGAAGGGCATCAATTAAGGTCGATATGTGGATTTCATTGAAGAATTATCAGATAGCACAGAGACATTCACGATGTCTTAAAGATGTACATGTACATCTTTAACATATCTTTAAAACGCTGTAAATATGTACATATGTTACAAAATACGATATCTCAAAGATATCTTTTCCTAACATCTCAAAGGTATCTCACCATAACATCTGAAAGATATTAATGAATCGTCTTTTTGATCAACTTACATAAAATATTGAATGAAATTTTCAATGAAACACAGTTTTTAGGTACTCTAAACGATTTTATTGAAAATTTGAACTCTATATAGGTGATCTTATTATACGTATTTCACATGAAACAAAATAATCCTGCAAGAATTACCAGTATTATTTTCGAGTGTCTTTCCTGTGGTGGAACGTCCAGATTCAATTCACTAATAGAACTGCTGTCTGAACTATTTTCTTCCAAAGTACCGTCATTCACCTCCCGCATAAGGCTCTTTTGGCCTGCTATAGTATTTCTGCATACCACTTTTTTTATCATTTCAGAAGAACTACACTCCACAGAATACTATAGTAAAATTTCTTAGATGGTAACCGAAAAATAAACAGCACCCGCGGCAGAATGATGGACACGAAGCTTAGTGATAGGTTATGAATTTCAGATCAAGTATCAGCGGCGCGCATATAGCACGAAAGCTAAGCGCGAAAATGGTGCCGCTAATTGTAATCGATGAATGTAATAATTATTATCTGATTGTCTTTTTTTATTCAAATATAAGTATTACATCATTTTTATTTCAATTTCTTCAATGTAAATGGCATTCACAAAAACAGTTTCGTATCGAGGAAGGTAGATATTTATTTATTCCACTGAAAAACATTTATCACTTATCCTGTGTTGAGGATTTGGTCTGATAAAGTATTTTCAAGATATCTCAGAGATGAGATGAATATGATGTCTTTGGAATATCTTGTGAATGCCTTAAGACATTTCAACATTATTTGAATACAAGTAAGATATCTTTGAGATGGCTTGTGCTATATGGGTTAGATTCTGAGGATAGTGTGTGCCATCACCTATCCAATTGAAGGATGTAGAACTGAGTATCATCGATACTTTCATCTAAACGGTTGAAAGAGACCTTCACAACTAACCTACAGAGATGAACTGTTTGAGGTAAACTGGCGGAGCCGGCTGTGTGCCAAACAAAACTACGATAGACATTTTTTTCAACTGAATAAATGAAATGAATATGATCCCTCGTATTACTCGAGTGGACCATTGATCACTCACTCAATGGATTTGGGAAAGCAATAAATTACAGATACTCATTCAAGAAAGACTTTTATGATTTGACTGATACTTTGAATTGACAATTACATTTGTGAGACCAGTTCTTGAATTCGGAAATAGTGTATAGTGTCATCCTATACTGTTGCGGGATAAAAATTGTTTAGAAAATGTTCAAAGACGAGCCACTCGAATATCTCACAGCAAAAATCGTTTCTCATATGAAAATCGTCAGTCATACGAATAGGGCATGAGAAATTTGTATTTCCCGACATTGAACGATAGACAAATAAAAGGTGATCTAATAACCAATTACCATGCCCTCAAAAATCCGTCATCAGCAATAAAACATATTTTCCTACCAGCGAACCATGCATAGGTTACGTGGACATCCGCTGAAGATGAAGAGACTCATTCCGGACCATTCGCAGGCAGAACTTTCTTTCCAATAGAGGGTTTCATTATTGGAATTCCTTACCTAGTGATATTGTACTCTCGCCTAATGTACAGCTTATCCAATCCAACTTGGCACAAACTCAGATACTTTTCCAGTTACACACTGGTAGTGTAGACCATGACGAAAGAAAAAACACCTTCTAGGAATAAAATTCAACACAATGAACAAATATTATTGGTGTTTTTTATCTTACCATACTTCACAGAGAATGCTGGGCATATACTTTATTTCTGTGCCAAGATGGATTGGATAAGCTGTAAATATTTTTTAATTTTGCTATGACAGTTATATTCAACAATAAGTATACATGTTCATTTTATATTCCAGAGCTAGAAAGGAATTATTTCTTCAGCTCGTATCACCCTGTAATGAAAACTTCATATTTTCCCTGCAGGGGTAATAGTTTTCCATAACTCGCTTGAAGAAGCTATTGTGTGAAGCGGTTTAGTATACTGTCTAGTGAATATCACGCAATAAAGTTTTATCAAGTTATGATATAATAAAGAATATGAACAGCGTATACTGACCACAAGGCGAATCCGAGTCCGCAGTAGGGATCCAGACAGAGCGCGATGTGCCTGCTGGGGTAGAGCTCGCAGGCGAGCTTCATGCTTTTGCAGAGATTGGTGACGGCGGCGTGCGACATCTTGATGCCGGCCAGCATGCCCGTCGTCGAGACGCTGAAGTCTAGGTAGGCGAGCATCTCGGCTGTGGGCGCCCGGTACGGCACGGGCAGCTTCTTCTTGGGCATGTCGTCCGTGTCGAGGACGATCGGCCACGACTTGATGTCCACCACGTTGCTGGCCTCCTTGGAGCGCAGCAGCTTGACGACGGCCTGGATGGAGAGCACCAGCACCGACTTGGAGACGTCGACGATCATGCGCACGGTGGGCAGCGTCGTCTGCAGGTTCTGCGGGTGCGGCGGCCGGATGGTGACGGGTACGGCGCCCACGTACAGGCAGCCGTAGAAGGCGCAGATGAGGTCGAGGCCTGGCGGGAAGATGAGCGCCACGTGGTCGCCCGTGTTGATCTTGCCCTTCTCCAGCAGCAGGTTGCCGATGCGTTCGGCACGCTTATGTAGCTCGGAGCACGACAGCACCTTGGCGACGGCGCCCTTGCTGTTCAGCAGCGTGAACAGCACGTGGTCGGAAGTGCCGTGGGCACGCCATCGCAGGATTTCGGCTATGAATTGTTGCTACGGTGGAATTGAAAGACTTCAAATTAAGTTCGTCATAACAAAAAGTGTGCTTGGATGAATCTATACAATGTTCTGTTGACATTTTTGACAATTTGTAATTAGATTAAGAGATAAATGCATGTAAAAATTGAGTTCGAGATAAACGATTCATTCATACCAGGAAATTATTGAATCACTAACTCGGTGGATTAGAATCTTTCGTATACTTTATACTCGCAACAGTTTAGAAAATATAAGAATACAATCCAGATTAACAGAAACGTGAAATTAAGGGGCATGTGAAATATCAACTGCCTTCAGAAAATTCCAAAAATAATCAGAACTGTATACAAATGACATCTCAACATTCAAAATTTCTTTGGAAAAACCATACAAATATTATTAATAGGCATATCACTCATAGAGGTTGTTTACAACCTTCATATCCTTATTTCACTGGGGTGTAGTATAAAAGCAATCTACTTCCAACATTTTTCTGTAGAAAGCAATATTTTTCCGGTCTCTAAAAAATTAGTTGGCAAACTAATCGAGCAAAAACTGCATGGCAAGTATAAGGTAGTTCAGCTGAACGTGATTTCCTATTACCCTTGAAGATTATTTCATTTTAGGACAATAAGACCGTTAACTTGCTCAACTTCTAAGCAGTTTCCCCGCTTCATATTAATCAGGTTGAAATAGCACCCACCTTTTTGGAGGAGTCTGCCTCTTCGTCGAGAAGTCCCCCGACTTCCCTGCCTTGCGCGCTAGCGAGCCGATTGCCCTGAACAAGATTTCCGACGATAACAGACGCCGGACCCACGTCTGAAACACAGTCCGTTGCTGAAACGCAGAGGGACGACATGCTGTAGCATCACTCAAGCAAGAAGCTTTTATGTTAGTAAAACGACAGAAGGGTGAATACGGCTACACCACTATAGGGAGAAATTACAAGGAACCGTGCAAGAGCCACCTTCGAATTCGGTTGGAATCTCGACTTGGTCTCGAGATCTCATTACTGTTCAATATATCTTGAATTGATCCTTGACATCTTGAATTGAGGGTCGTGAGATTAAAATTTGACAAAGCATTAAAAAAATAGCTACTAAAAGGAAAGCGAAATATTGATAATGATTCGAATGTGGTCCTTCTAGCTCCATAGGAAAAAGTATAAAATTGTCTTCGGTAATTCACGAATTGAAGTACAATGAAATAATGCTATAAACATTTTTTCCATTTCATGTATACGTGAGACTAGTGTGCAGTATGTTAGGTGAAACAAATAGGGAATTAGTTGAGAGCGAACACTGCGATTTGCTGTTAGTTAATTTGATGAAAACTCGATAAAATTGTTATTGAAAGAGAAACTGTAATCTCAATCATTAATATGTGAAAAGAATATAATTATGTCATTTGTTTCATTACATTTGAGTTTCATATGCTTTTTATATCCTTAATAGTATATTAACTACCATTAACTGCCCAAAAAACAGTATTAATAACAATCAATATAATTCAATGGAATGAATAAGCATTGATATTAAATTATTTGCAGTTAATTCAATGAATAAGTACATAATTATATTAGGACAAAATCAGTTCATTACGTATTTCCGCAAGAAAATGTTGAAATGACCAACAAAATCGATTGATAAAAAAAATTATCAGCAATGCATACCCAATATCAACAGTTTTTCACAAAAGTGCAATTTGAGTTTTCCCATTACATTTTCACCATAAATCTATCATTTTTAACAATCAGTTTCAGAGACCATCCGGAATTTCTTCTTAATTGTTAATTATTCAGGATCTTCCAATCCAAAAAAACTGAAGTTAGTTGATTTGAAATTTGAATTGAACAAATCCCGCTTAGTTCATCTTTCAGAACCTATCCCACAACTATAATATGAGACTATGATCACGTTCCCAGAGCATCTTGGAGAATTTTCAACAATGAATGTCAGTAAAACCGAAACAACATAAAAACGATGTCCAAAAAGTTAGGTTGAGAATTGAAATGAGGTGGCTACTTTAAATATCTACGACCTGAATATCAGCAATTGGACGTCGGCTTGGACAGATAAATCAAGAGGTAACACAAATTCATTGAGAAAAAGGCTTCGTTCAAATACATACAGTTCCAATAAGACACGTTCGGTTTTTACAGCGATCTGATATGCCTCGTTCCGCTATCACGCAACATTTTAGTCCGCGATCGTTAATCAGGGATCGAGCGCAACGAGCTAGCATATTTGTATATACCTAACGTAACTTATGTGGATTTCTGTCGGGGGTTGCAGCCATCTCTGCAAGTGGACCCAAGACGATTCTCGTTTGCGAGGTTAATTTATTACGGGTTTGCCATACGATCTGCCTGCTTAAAGATCTTCCCTACTTCCCTATGCAAAGTTTTAGTGGTCATTCAGCAGATGGCGGGCGTTCCGCCTCTTAGGTGTAGACCATCTACAATAATGAACATGCCAAGTAATTGATAACCACATGACAAAACATTTGCGTCTTGACGTGCAATTTTATGTCAGTTGGATCTAGTCGATTTTTGGAAATTATGCAAACGAACATAGTCTATAGCAAAAATAATAAAAATCACAGTCCTATTGTCACCTAAATCGATGTTATTTGCTCGTGAAAAAGTGACCCATCATGCTCCCCATCCTGTTCACCAACGATACTAAAAAATCCCACTCACCTGAGTGGACCTCCCTAGGCTTCGGCAGATTCGTAACGCAAGTGTGGGGGCACATGAGCACGTTCGCCGGGTGCAAGTTACCTTCCATGAACCTCCGCTTCGTCTCCGACAAGTGGATGCCCCCGAGGGGCGTTTTCGGAAGATAATTCGGAGGCACCAGCGCCAAGCAGTACAGGCCGACCTGGTGGATGGAGTCAACGGCCTGAAGTACTCTCGACATCCATTGGAACGACTGGATCGTGAAAGAAAATTTTGTTTTGATATGTTTTTTCAGAAACATTATTAGAAATTTCAATAAAGATACCTTTTATCTCAATTTTAAGATCTACATCCATGCGAATCGAAATATTTCCATCGAAGATACTCTTATTTGCATTCAAATTTTGTTGACGCTGTTGCCCAATGTATAAATGTGTGATTTTTAGTATAAAGGCAGTATATGTCGATTATTTTACACTCTTTATAAATGAAATCCATTGATAAAAATTAATTTTTTTAAATAATTTGATTTAGAATTTTTGATTTTGTTCAATGAAAAAATTCGAACGAAACATTATGATCTAGTTACATTTTTATGAAATGAGCATTAATTTGTAAATTTTATTCAGAACCTTTGTATATAAGTTATGGACAGAATGATAATTTATATTTGAAATTTACTTTCCTTCACAACCTTTCTTTATCTGATACATTGAGGGAGACATGAACTCAATTAAGTATTCTATTTTACTCATTCTGTGTAGTCTTTTCTCTCTTAGGACCAGTCAACTAGTTGTAATGTCAATGCCTAAAAGGTGAGTGGCTCATAGAACGTTCAAGATTCGCTTGGTCCTATTGCCACAAGATTATTATAGCCTGCAGAGAATATTTCAATCCAAGATTTACAGCCGGTTGCACCGACTTTTTCTTATGGGAGTATTAAACTATTGGGTAATTAAAGGTCATTTAACTAACTGCAGCGATTGCACCATAGTTAAGAGGTTATTAAACACCCGTTAATGAACCCTGAACTATCTTAAAGAGTCCCTTTGTTGATGGCATCATAAGAAAAAGTCGGTGCAATCGGCTGTTAGTGTATAGAAACAATAATGATCAGAGAGTGATCGCCTCGTGGCTTGCTGGAATCTGCAATGGTATTGGCCGAACAACCATAACCAAAATACTTTACAATAATATTCTGTCCTAATTGCATTTGTGCATTTACTAAATTGGATTGGAATATACTATGTTCAAACTTCGCCCCTCGCCCACCTTACTCACCTCTTCCTCGCTGCAGTCCGGCCGCTGTTCCGCGATGACGCAAATCCTCTCGTCCCTCAACACCCTGATGCTGAAGACCGCTATCCGGCCCCGGTAGATGAACTTCATCGGCTCGACGGCCAGCACGGTGGCGATGATGTCGTCGGCGTTGTGTTTCCTGCCCGTGACCGTCATCAGGCCGTCCCTGGAGCCGCACACGAAGACGAGCCCGCCGGGCCCCAGGAAGCCGAGCAGGCCCGACCTGGTGTACTCGGCGTCCGACAACGGTTTGCCGTCCGAGCCGAGCGGCTGCACCTTGAAGGTGCTGTTGCTGAGCCCCTGCAGGCCCCAGTATTGCGTGCCCGTCGCGCCCGAATTCACGCAGATCTCGCCCACTTCGTCTGTCTTGCACAGGTACGAAGGCCCTTCCATTTTCACCACTACGATCACGCACCCTGGAAAACAGACCTCCATTATCGATCGTGTTTTAACACAAGGCCCAAACGAACTGACCTAGGCTAGAGCCTAGAATTCCTCTTATATGGTTCACTCTATTTTTTCAATATTTCCCGCACTATTAAGAAGTACTTCTGTTCATTCTAAAATATCATGGAAAACCTATGTTTTAAATACATCGATTATATGCCGTCACTTTTCAATTTTATTTCAACTTTCTACGTATCATTGACAAATCATGTCAACTATCATTGGATACCAATGGTTTGAATACATCGATTATATGCCGTCACTTTTCAATTTTTTTTCAACTTTCTTCATATCATTGACAAATCATCTCAACTTTTTTTAAACCTATCATTGGAAACCAATGGTTTGAATACATCGATTATATGCCGTCACTTTTCAATTTTTGTCTCAATTTTTCTCGTACTATAAAGAAATCAACTCAACTTTTTTTTAAACTAACATTGGAAACCAATTGTTTGAATACATCGATTATATGCTGTCACTTTTCATTTTCTTCTCAATTTTTCTCGTACTATTGAGAAATCAACTAAACCTATTTTTCGAACTATCATTGGAAACCAATGGTTTGAATACATCGATTATATGCCGTCACTTTTCAATTTTTGTCTCATTTTTTCTCGTACTATAAAGAAATCAACTCAATTTTTTTTAAACTATCATTGGAAACCAATGTTGTAAATACATCGATTAGGTATATCCCGTCACTTTTCAATTTGTTCAAAATTTTTCTCGTACTGTTGAGAAATCAACTCAACTTTTTTTTTAAACTATCATTGGATACCAATGGTTTGAATACATCGATTATATGCCGTCAATTGTTTAGAGTTTTCAATTTTTTCTCATAGTTCCCCAAAGTATTTTTTCTTCTATCACCTATCAATACAAATTCAACTCATCCCCTCTGAAAATCATGTTGAAACTATCATCGGATACCAATGGTATGAATATAGAGATTCTATGCAGTCATTCGTTTCAACTTTTCATTTGTTTTTAATAGTTTCCGTGAGAATTTCTATTTACCACCAATTGATTAATATTCAACCTAACTCCTCTGAGAATCGTCTCGACATTATCATTGGATGATAACAATAGTGTCACTACAGCGATTCTATGCCATCAGTTGTTCAAAATCTCCAGTTTCTACATTATACGACTCTTGCATATTTCATCGCTGCCAACGATGCTCACTGAACATTACATGCATTTTCTGTTGACGAAATTCAATTCATTTTCTGATTGTAGGGAATTGGAGTAATTACTTTCATGATCTAATCTAACAGTAGATTGCACGCACGCAGCATTACCTTCGCCAAAGTTTCGTTTTTGATGGTCGTTTTCGAGTTGATGGCATTTTACGGATATTCCTCAATATTTTCTAAACTATAGATAAAAACGCAACGTCTCAATCGATGGTAAACTTCTACTACAGTTAATTGACTGAAATTGACAAACGCTTGAAAATTATTCGAAACGATATGTAGGTACTAAGAAATTTAAACTTGAGATACACACCATGCCCAATTGGTTTCGGAGATATATAGTTTGTTTTCTAAAAAAAAATCATATTTCCCGTACTGTTGATTTTAGAAGAAAAATGTATTGGAGTTTTTGATAGCATTCGACAAGATCTACAATTTAACTTCCTTGACAAATTTTGATTTGATGAGTGGTTTCGGAGATAATTATGGTTTTTTATATTTTTATACTTTGAAAAAACTCGAGTGGATTGAATTTTACAGTTTTTCGTCGATATTTCCTAAACTATTGATTTTAGAGTAAAAATGACCCGAAGTTTTTTATAGCATTCGACGGGATCTACAATTTCACTCCCATGACAAATTTTGATAAAGTGAGCGGTTTCGGAGATCTTAAAAAAAAATCATATTTCCTGTAATGTTGATTTTAGAAAAAAAGTGTAACAAAGTTTTTGATAGCATTCGACAAGATCTACAATTTAACTCTCTTGACAAATTTTGATATGATTAGTGGTTTCGGAGATATATATGGTTTTTTATATTTTTATACTTTGAAAAAATTCGAGTGGATTGAATTTTACAGTTTTTCGTCGATATTTCCTAAACTATTGATTCTAGAGGAAAAATGACTCGAAGTTTTTTATAGCGGTCGACGAGATCTACAATTTCACTCCCATGACAAATTTTGATAAGGTGAGCGGTTTCGGAGATATATAGTTTGTTTTCTTGAAAAAAATCATATTTCCCGTAATGTTGATTTTAGAAAAAAAGTGTAACGAAGTTTTTGATAGCATTCGACAAGATCTACAATTGAACTCTCGTGACAAATTTTGATTTGATTAGTGGTTTCGGAGATATATATGGTTTTTTATATTTTTATACTTTGAAAAAATTCGAGTGGATTGAATTTTACAGTTTTTCGTCGATATTTCCTAAACTATTGATTCTAGAGGAAAAATGACTCGAAGTTTTTTATAGCGGTCGACGAGATCTACAATTTCACTCCCATGACAAATTTTGATAAGGTGAGCGGTTTCGGAGATATATAGTTTGTTTTCTTGAAAAAAATCATATTTCCCGTAATGTTGATTTTAGAAAAAAAGTGTAACGAAGTTTTTGATAGCATTCGACAAGATCTACAATTTAACTCTCGTGACAAATTTTGATTTGATTAGTGGTTTCGGAGATATATACGGTTTTTTATATTTTTATACTTAGAAAAAATTCGAGTGGATTGAATTTTACAGTTTTTCGTCGATATTTCCTAAACTATTGATTTTAGGAAAAATGAATTTGGGTGTTTCATAGTATTCGACGAGATCTACAATTTCACTCCCATGACAAATTTTGATTTCATGAGTAGTTTCGGAGATATATCATTTTTCTTAAAGAAAATCATATTTCCCGTACTGTTGATTTTAGAAAAAAAATATTGACGTATTTTATAGTATACACTAAGATGATCATTTTTTTACTCTCGGTGATTTTTGATTTTCTCATCCGTTTCCGAGATATTTACAAGAAAAACTCCAGAAAAAAATGAATTTCAGAAATTTCCCGATTTTTCCATTTTCCGATCGGTTTAGAGAAAAATGTTTCAACTAAAAAGTGTAGAGTATCACGAGACCTATACGAAAGTTTTTTCGTTTTTCGATTACGAGCAACGGTATGGTCTACAGAGTGTCCGAAAAAAACCGACATGTTACGCAATAAACACCCGTAGAATCTAAAGTAATTTTTTTAATTCTTGTCCAACAATAGGTCTTTGTAGGAAAGAATAAGGACTCCTTCGATGGCAAGTAAAAATTTTTCCAGTCAAAACTGCGATCTGAAACGTGTTACAACCGAAAGGCCAAATTTTGTCGAAAAAATACCAAAAAAAAAGACTTTCTCATTTTTCGATTTCCTTCAAAATCAATAGGTCTCTGCACTCCAACGAGGGTTAAAAATGACCCGAGTTTCGAAGCGATATCTCTTTCCGTTCGAGAGATATCGTGTTACATAAATTCCAACGACAGACGTACACACACACAGACAGAAAAAAATCAAGTTGGGCTCAATCGGCCTATTTTTCGACGCTGATCATTTTATCCAAATGAAATTTTTCGATATCTCTTCAAATAAAAAAGTTTTGCCCGCTGCCCTGTCCGGTGCTCTGCGAAAGCTACCAATACTATCGATGTATAAATATTCGATACAATATTAAAATCAGAAAGAGACATCTACAGTTGAATCTGGTATTGGTTCGGACTTCCATTGCCTATATTATGAACTAAATGGAAGTCCAAACCAATACCATTCAGCAAGGAACTGACAATTCATAATATTCACCATCTAGTTGCAAAGAGCTCCATTATTCATTCAAATATCTTGAAATGATAGTTTCAGACACTTCAACATCATTCAATGTAATTATGAGTTCATGAGATTGATAATGTCCTTTGAAAACTATGGTTTCAGCAGCATATAGGTATATGAAAACTGAAAAGGATTCCTTACTACAATGCTCGAATGGTATGGCCAAATCAATCATATGGAATGGTGGAAACTTGAATAGTTTTAGTCGAACAGTGGAGTTATTATATATCTAGAGTCTCCTTGCAGAATAAAATTTCAGTAAGGCATCTACTACGGATTGCATAATGAAATTCTTTGAATGGCCAGTTGAAAAAACTTCACAACCTAAATCTACGTCTCTGATACGTTTGGAGTTCTCACAAACATGGCAGCTAATTAAAAATAGGTATCTATTGATGACGAATCAATATTTCGGGACCTAAATGATACCCGAAAAACAGGGGGCCGTCACTCACCGGGCATGACCTGTCCGCAGTCTTGCAGCGTGAGCGAGGTGAGGCTGTTCTCTTGGTCGACGCGCACGACCCCGAAGCTGAGCCCCTGCATGGAGAGCACCCCGCGGCCGGTGGCGTTGACGCCGCCCCTGCCGGGCCTGCGCACCGACACGGTGAGCACCTCGCTGGAGCTGGCGCAGGGGCAGATGGCGTCCGCGCGCAGCCCCTTCGACTGGAACACCGACAGGAACTGGTCGCACGAGCTCAGGGACCACGGGTTGGCCCCGTCGGCGACTAGCAGCATGCGCAGAGAAGACAAGTTGATGTCCTACAAAAAAAAAACGTGAAATCGTTACGATTCTCACAATTAAGTGTGGATTCATGAGCCCAAAATAACAAATATTGAGTATAAGTTGAAATTCTTATTTTCAACAGTGGTTATGAAGCTAATTAATAGTCATCAATAAACAAATAACATGTAAAAAGATGGTCAACTTTTATCTTTCTACGTTCTTTCATCGAGATATTTTTATTGTGCGCAACAAATACGCAGGCGACCGCGGAATTGTCCATTCAGTGACAGGCCATTGACGAAAATGAACCTAATTTCTGTCGAAACAAACTTTATTTTATTCACGAACACAAATATCATTTTCAAAATGGATATTGACGACTATATTCTCGTGGACCTTTTTCAGTAATTTTCTTGTTCATTAGACGAAGAGAACGAGGAATTCAATAATAAAATTATAAAAGAGAATGCTTGGGTAATATAGCATCAACTGTTCAACACATGATAAAACAAAAACGTCTCAACTTCAACCTCTTCCCTTTCATCGAACATTTTGAAAGTTGTTGTTCATTATGGGATCAGGGTTAGGTTCATTAAAATTTTCAATCGCTCAATCTACTTGTTATTCGAATTTTTTTATTTTGGGCTGCATAAATCCACACAGTCGATACAAGGTACCTAGACCTTTCATTGATATGAATTCCGTGACTCTTTCAGGTTTTTCCTGACCAATTTCTTTTGTTGTTCAGTACCTGTATCGAATAGTTTGACAATGAGGAACGTATTAAAACGTTCGAACTATCAATTCGAAATGAGAACAATCGGTTCTCAATGAAACCCACGAAAAATACAAACCCCTTCATCTTTCGTGTGAATCTGCATATATACAAAAATAGGAAATGAATACTCTGTCGATAATATTAATTGATATATCTCTGTGAAACAAGAGCATCGATAGAAAATATGCGTGATTTTTTGTTAAGTCGTGAATTAAACATTTACATATTCATGACGTAAAATATAATATAGATAGGCTTGAATATATTCGAACTATTTTTCAAAGTGAAATTTGAACCAGTGAATACGAGCCGTTCAAACGCGCCCATTCAGTGCGCACTTTATTCAAGTGACGCTTTCCATGCTCTTTTGGAGGAAGCTGAAACAACTTCTCATTTAAGTATCGTATGGTATCGAAATGCGAAAAAACTTGAGAATAAAGTGTTTTTTATGAATACCAATCTATGTTTTTTACTGAAATACATCATATAACGTAATGTTCACATCGCAGCTTTCTGCATACGTTGTAGTGTTGTTTGATGTCACCTTTCGTTTCGACCAATGGTGACGCGTTTTGTGAGCTTGAACTTCCTTCTCTTCTTGATTCTTTGATTTTTATATGATATTTCATGGGTTTACATAATAATTGAATGAAAAAAGTACCTCTAATTATAATAAGACCATAATAAAAAATCGAGAAAAAACATTTGAGACAAATCGAAAGGGTTGCATTGACATTTGAGCGGAATGGAACGTTCTGCATGAAGCGCACCTTGTGGTCCTTGGTGGCGAGCAGCCCCCAGTGCAGGTCCCTGGACTTGACGACGGCGACGCACGCCCGGTGCTTGGTGATCATCTGCATCCAGCTGGCGGGGTTGACCTTCATGAGCGCGTACGGGATGTAGACGACGTGCATGCCGTTGAGGACGCTGGCGAGCACGGCGTGCCACATGCCGACCTCGCGCTTGAAGTCCAGCACGCACACCATGTTCTCGCCCTCCGTGTAGTTGCACGACATGGTCAGCATGCGGCAGTGCTGCACCATGGCTGCGCGCGTCACCGTCACGCCCATCACGGACCCGTCGCGGTCTGTGCTGTACTCGATGTAGGCCGGCGTCTCGTCCGTTAGTCTGGAAAGAATGGAACGGAATGGAACGAAATCGCCTTCATTTATTACTAGGAAACATATCGGAAATTTTGTCGGTGGTAGGTTTCTCAGGATTCCCTATAGTTGTAGTGTAGCCGACCCTTGTCCGCACGTGAGTTTTTGACAAGAGGAAAATACAAATGAAAATACAATAATTTCAAATCAATTTCAACTAGATTTATCTTGGCATACAGGGGGTCAGTCATCATTTAAAACGAAACAGACATCTGATTCCAAGTTCATTAAAGAAACTGTCGTACATGTGATTACATTTATCAAGGCGAAGGTTTTTTTATACCATCTTCAACATCTTTACCCCTCTTGGAAGGGTGGCACCAACCCTAACTATTTGGAATGAAACAATGGGTTGAGTGATACACTTTCAAAGGGGCATATCATCTGTGAAATTTGATCAAGTAGTTTTTGGGATGAGTATCTAATGTAATTAATTGACTTACAAAATGCTAATAATTAAATGAAATACCATACCATACCCAACCCCTAGATACTGAATAATTACTCGCGTGGAATATAAAAAATTCTTCAAGAGAACATCTCGATAAAATGTATTGTGTGAAAATATAAGAGAGGCATTTTTATGGAGAACAATGGGATTGACAAATATGTAAATAAGCTACATAAAACGCTTTCTCTCTGAATTACACATGTTAGTTTTTTCTCAAAGAAATACACATATTCTTGGTGATATTCGATTGAATTTATTTGGGGAAAAAAACAAATTTTACAGGGTTGACAGAAGTATTTACCATTAGTGCTGGAGGCAGTGAAAGCAGAACATAGTCAAAGTGATGATAGGAAAAGAACTTCAATTTTGAGCCACGATAATGGCGAAAATTTATTTAAGATAATTTGGAAACTTCACATATTCTTGTTGAAATATTTCCAGGTAATGGCGTGACATCAGTGAGATATTTGATTGACTTCACAATTAACTTGAGAATTGAGTCAGCTGTCTTTAATGTGTTTATAAGATTTCAAGATAGATAAATTGTTTATTTTTTGTGGAAGAACAAGAAACAATCATGAATAAAAATTTGGTATACCAAAAACTTGATGATCTTGCTGATGGGTGATGAAATAGTAGACAATAGAACTTCATTCGAAGTAGTCTTACAAATAATGTTGGACATAATTTAGAAATCTTCATAGCAGGGAACTATGACTTTGATATAGAAATTCCATGAAATTCATGTCTTTCTATGGATGAAATAAACGAATGAACTTCATTTCATTCCGTTCCATTCTTTACCTGGGAGTGGGGGACCAGTCCTTGGGCGTCCTCGCCAGGTGTTCGGTGACGAACCACGTCAGCTTGGGCCACCCCTTGAACTGGATCACCTCCCCCGACGTGGTCTTCGGCAGCCCCTTCAGGCACGCCTCGGAGGTGAGCGCCACCTGCACGGCGCAGCTGCCCAGAAGGAATCCGATCTGCAGCGAGCCGGCGTCCCTCCTGGTGATGGGCACCTCGATGGGCACGGGCACGATGCCGGCCTGCAGGCAGCCGTAGAAGGCGCACAGGAAGTTGATGGGGTCGTTGTTGGGGTAGACGAGGGCGACGCGATCGCCACACTTGAGGCTCGTGTCGCCATTCTTGCTGAAGGATTTCGTCAGGAGGGCGTACGCTATCTTGTGCGAACGGCTCAGGAGTTTACCTGGAAATACGAATCTAGGTGTCAGCTTTTCGACATGGAAAAAAATCCCAAAACATCTTCGGGTATTATAGATGACATCAATGACGATCATTTTTGGAAACCTATGAGTCACAAGCGAAATAAGGAGCATCAATTATGTAGACGGGAGCCAAACATATAACATATTACCTTCTGAAATGAGGAATTGAAAAAAAATGCCCTTGGAAATTTTTGGATTAATGATTTTAATACTGGCTATTCATTATTAACTATCTGAAATAAGAAAATCAATAATTTTCAACAGAAATGACTGGAAAAAAATGTTTTTCAAGCAAACAAATATACCCTTACTTTTTTGAATTTCTGAGAAAAAAGTAGGTACCTGAAATGTTTCGCAGTCGGCATATGAAACACTCTCTTTAAATTTCTCCCCGTCCAACATTATAGGAGTGCGTACCTAATATATGTAGTATTTCAAAACGTATTTCATTTTTGCTTATTTTTGTAAACAAATGTTGAAAGAATAGTTTTTTGAAACGTTTTTCATTCGGCATGAAACTTATTCACTGCTGTAATCCTATCCATTTTCGATTCTCAGGATACGTGATAACTTGAAAATAATGATAATTTGAATTCAATAATTTCTTTTTTCCACTACTAACCTGAGAAATAACTATTATTCAAGCTTTTCCTCCGATGAGAAAAAAAAACTTTTTCAACCTAGGTGAATAAAGATAAAGCAATTTTACTTTGGTAAATAAGGAAAAACAGCCATAAGAGTAGTCACCTCGATTTTTATGGTAACAAATGGAAAAATGTATTCATAACTTCAGGCGGGGTATATGCTTCCATACAAAAATCACTATCACTATAGTAGTATAATAAAAAAAAATAACACCAGATAATGTTTGACCTCTCTGGTATCATGTACAATATTTGTGAAACTTACCATATGTTAATGTCACTGATAATTTTCCATTGGGATCTAAAACAGTTGCTACTGGAGCTTTGAATGTTGCGTTTCCATATCTAGTGATAGCTGCTTCTAAACTCCTCGGAAGCCCAGAAGGCACAATCAGTTGTTCGCCAACAGCAGGGCTCATGGAGCTACCTTCAAACGAGAAATACAGCATTACGAGAGATTCAAGGCTAAAATAAATGAAATGCTCAGACTATGTATGAACTGAAAACATTTCAGTGAACACATTATTTGTAAGAAATATATGTTTCTATTTTAAACGAGTCAGAACGTACTCATAGAGATATTAACTCTCTATAATGGAATATACTTTCGATTCTTCTAATAAAAAAATCAAACAGCGCATGAACCCATAATTGTTGCTAATTGTTTATAGTAAAATAGCAAAACGATCTTTATCTTCAAATATTGGAACTTCCAGGAGATATTACTCACTCGGAAACCAGACGTAACCTGTAGATAAGCGTATCGGTGGCATTGACGTGCTCGTGAGGTCGAAAAAGGTGCTACGTTGATTAGCACGTAATTTTCTGTCATAACTGAGCAGAAATGTCAATTTTGCAACAATTGAGCCTGGATCGTTTTATTACTTACAAATGAATCCCTCTACAAGGTAGCAGATGGGTTTGAGAGGCATAAAAGTATTTTACTGTCGACTTTCTCATAACATCATTAGAAATTTGACAATTCGAGATCAATCAAGTGAAACTTACAGAGCAATCAATACAGCATTTTCTCATTCGGTCAGCCATCAATCGAGATGAGATCTTTTTTATCATTTCCATTTTTTGAGAATTTTCATTTCGGTTTCATTTTACAAAGCTACCACAATCGGATATAGATTAATAAATATTTCGCATTTATCACAGCTATTAAATGATTCGATACGACTGAATTTTGTCTAGTTCAATTGATATTGCTTATCTATTTCTATACATCTGTTACGTTTCCTACAAAAATATGTATGTCGTTGTTTCAAGGGATTAAATGAATTATATTCTTATCGATTGATCATACGTACCTTCCGGCTTGGGTGCGTTGGGGTCCTTGGGGTTGGCGGCTATTTCGAGCTCGATGTCGTCGTCTTCGTAGAACTCCGGCAGCGGCCGACGTTTCGGCCTTTTGAGGGTGTTCAGCAACTGCTGGATCTTGGTGGAGACCTTCCAGCGGCCGGTCCCGGTGCCGATGGTGTCGTCAGAGGTCGAGGACGCGTACCTGTTCACCCTGTCGGCAGCCGCCCTTCGACTGCCCTGCTGTTGGCCCTGCGCCGTGTTGTGGGTCACGTCCGGGGGTTGAGAATCTGAAAACACGAAGAAATTGAGGAATTCATATAAATAATTCCTCGAAACTAATATACAACGAGAATCATTGATACCCTTCTAATAAATTATTCGAAGAAAATAAAAAGCTTGAAATATCAGAGGGATCTTCTCTGATATTTCAATATTCAGATATACAATGTGAATATAAAAGTGACTTTTAGATACATCTCAAAAAAATTCGTTTAGTATTTTCTTAATTATTCACACTATCATTTCCATTGATTTTTTCCATTTTAGTTTTGAGTAAATTCCTCACTCTCAGTTTTATACAGAAATATGAGGACAACTCAAAGAATATTACAAATCTGAGAGTAAAAAGAAAATAGTACAGTCAATAAAGAAGGTCAAAATTTACGACTGAGAAAAATAATAGTAAAAAATCTTCTTTCCTAATTTAAAAACAGTTCTCGAAGACAATTTTCATCATTTAATGAATAGGTGTTATTCACTCTTGGATAACTTTTTCATTCATTGACCGCCCTCAGATATGAAAACAAAAAAGCCATTCGACAATTTGTTGCATTTAAATAATATAAAAAAGGGTGGCAGTTACTGTAGAAATACGGCCACTAAACTTACACGGCCTAAAATTTTGGAGGACATCGCTGATATCCGTGATTTCCTGTCTCCTCTTATCTTCCCAATTAGTGGGGGGCGGCAGCCGAGGCCTGTGATGCAGGGGAGGGGGAGAACCCGTACTGCTGGTGTCAGACGGAGGAGGCGGTGGGAACATTTGGGGGGTGCTTCTGTCTTTGACTTTCTCCCTTTCAGGCGTACTCTCTACAGTCTCTTCGTTGACAATGCTGTCTTCGTCCGAAGATGATTCTGAAACATTTTGAAAATCAGTCATTCGATAGCGTATCATGAAACACCCTGTACAACTGCAAATTGAGTCAACTCACAGTGAGTGAATGTACTGTAGTGAATATTGAAATGCCTCTCTTGATGAACATTTCTTGGACTGTTTTTATAAAACTTGGAGAACATCGAATTTATTATATTTAGTATCATTCAAGATTGAAGAAGTTAGGCATACATTTTGATTCGAGTGATACATAGCGAAAGGATTGAACTCTTCAGTCTCTGACAAAATACATAACTAATTCTCATTACAAATCAACGAATTTAGCATTGCACATCTTCTCAGGGTTCATCAATAAAAACAGCATGCCTGAATGTTTATTTCACTAATGCGACGCCATATGTTGTTACCCCAAAAGATCTGAATAATAAAAATATCACTAAACCAGTTTCAGTTTCATCAAATCCCGTAAGAAATGAGTACTGTCGAATATTCTGTTTTTGTACCATCCTAAGTGTAACTTATCTCAATCAACATATTTATATCCCTTCTGGATATAGACAGTAATTTATATCATTGAAATATCGATCCAAAAATTGAAATGAAGGCCACTCTGTACTGAAATATATAAGACTTCTCGTCTGTTAGATATGATATTTACCTATTCTACGTCCTATGAACGAACCGAAGGCAGTCCTTGAATTTTATCATCCGTGTTTGGAATTTACTACTTCACGAAATCGCTTGCTTTTTTCAGCAGCTCTATAAACCTACGTCTAATAGATGTCGTTTGCACCAAGAACAAAGTGTCACTGAAACGATTTCGACTGGTTTCATTATTTCGTTGAATCTTGTAAAGTAGTGTGATACATGTTTTGTTTCGACAAGAACACTTTCGTGAAGATTTTCTAGATTGGGAATCATACTTTTGGTTTTCCATTGCTGAACACAACTGTATCCATTAGGTATATCAGAAACTAGAAAAGACTATTTGCATTAGTTTTTATAGAAAACTAAACGTATGAAACTCCATTTTGTTTTTCGTTTAAAATTTTGATTGGAATTACTTGATCAATGAAATACTGGTTATTTAAAAATGATGAGATTTCTACTCTCAAGGTCTTGCACCGGTTTCATCAGAAGCACTAAAAAACTAATTAACTCAAAAATTGGCTGTAAACAATTTCAACATAAGTTAATTGGATATTTCCAACATTTGGCCCATGGCTCATGAAAAAATTGAACGTCTTTGAAAGTAGTTCATCAAAAGGTTAGGGAGAAAAAAAAGCGAAAGCAATTCATATCAGAACCGTTTCAGAACTTAAGGAAAAGTATCTTCCTAAGAAAAGCCATAAAGTTTAATGGTAATGGAGTTAGATTTTATTTCTGCCGAGATATTCTGGAATTTGCGTGGGATGCAAATTCGAAAACAATATAAATGCAAAGCGGAAGTGTTATTAAATTCAAATTTTGTCATTTTTGTAGAATAATTCATCCAAGCAAAAAAACTAGTTGGTGTTTTTCAAAGATACTACGGTCTTATAATTACAAAAATTCATCATATATTTGAAATAGATCTGGAGATACAACTGTTGAATTTTTCTTAAATGCATAAACCTTCATAATTGTCTGCTTCTACATCATTTTTTGGGACATTGTTATTAGCATAAGCCCTACACTCAATTCTTTATATAATTATGAAAGTAAGCCTAATGTAATATTTGAAATCAACCAAATCTGGAAAACGAATGGGACTTTTTCAATGCAAAGTGAGTCAGCCAGCATCACATTCGACCAGCTTGAAATCATAGATTTGGTCGCGACGGACTATCAATTATGCGATTGAACTACCAAATTTTTGATCATTCGAGCCCGCAGGAGACTGTTCTCGCAGAAAATTAGTAGAGGGAGTCACGGTGGTTCAATTGAATAGTTGATATCCCGTAGCGACCAAATCCTCTAATTGGGACCTGGTCTACTATTGCGTCCTTCATACTGCATTGATGTTCATCTTATATGTTTTTTTTTACCAGAATCGTGTCGGTCCCTTTCCGGACTCCTAGCCATCACGGATGTCCTCTTCGATGGCATCGGCATGGAAGGTTTGTGCCTGTTTTGCAGGGCCTGGGCGAGGGCCTGTTGAACGGCCTCCTGTCGAACTTCTGCAGAAACACATAAGAATAGTTTTAATCGAAAATTTCGAGTAAAATCCAGAGGGAACTACTACTAGCTACGACGACATAAACACAGACACAATCGTTAGGTGCTAACTACAGTACACGCATTCAAAATTTTCAATGAAATAAATCTATAACTGACGACAACAATGAATAGAGGGGAAGTTCTCAAAATACATTCGAAAATTTTCAAATGGGGTCTTGGAACCCAATTTACGCACTCACCTTCTAGCAGACCCTCGACTTTTTAACATGTTTGAGAGGAGAAAATATAACAGTATTATACTAGTTGATTGATCGATAATAAACTCTCTTCCTTGTGTTCTTATCCATGTTACCATGCTCAATTTTTTTCAACTCGTCAATACCGTCTCAGTTTTAAAAATAAATGAAGATTATTATTATTAATGAGTAATTTTCATTATTCGAAGAAATCCTAATAGACAGTTTCATATCATTCTCAGCACCTAATTTTATCGAGAGGAAGGGGAGGCATAGAAAATATCAACGATTTTGTATCAAATTATTATGAACCAATTTTCCATAATATGTCAAGCAATTAAGCTCTAAGAACTATGTGTTCGAACAATTTTTACGAACATTTGGAAACTATTTGAGTTTCTGGTGAATAACTGAGTTGTGTGATTTGAGCTTGAGTGAAGGTTGAAAACGTTGGTTCATCAGTCTAGTAGTGGGAAATGAATGGGAAAGGATGAAGTGGCAATATGAAGAAAAAATCTGTGAGAAAGAGAAATATTCAACTAGGGAGAGTTTTCAGAGAGGGCAATTCGTAATTCATTCGGAAACACAAGATGAACATTGATTATAAATTCATACTCAAACTCAATAAAAAACAGTACGAAACAAAACGGAAACGTAAATGAGTAACAGGGTTATTGTGAGACGTGAGACGAAAGCTCGGACGAAAGTGATTAAGGTGAGACACAAGACAAGAAGGTCTGATAGCAGACTTGACGGTTATACTAGCAGAGAATGAAATTGAAAGAAATGAGCAGTTATCTATCAATGTTCCATTCGATTGAATGTTTAACTTTTAACTGTGAGAAGCTTAACTATTCGACTCACGAAGCACGAAGCTTTGTCTGTGAATGATATTTTGGACCCTGGATAAGCATTTGATCTAATTCAATAATGGTCGTTGGCATATCGTCAGGAAACTAGGTGATTTTGTTCTAGGAAGTTGGGAATACTAGGAAATGTTGATAGGAGGAATCACATAGAAGAAATTAATCCCCCTTGAATAGTTTGACACCTGTTACGCCTGTTTCATCGAGGAATATTAATGTTGGTAAATAAATACATACCATTCCTATAGGACATATGAACGAAGAGAATCGAAACGATTCAAACTAAAATCCATCAGGAGAGGAGAAAATGTTATGCAGTTCTCATTTCTCGAAGCGCACGTATCACCAAAATTCCGGGAAACCACTGTATTATGTATTTATGAATACGAGACTAGTAGTTGACAAAGCTTGAACTTTCTAGCCGGAACGGACAATACAAAGTGGCATACCCTAGGCTATTGAGAATACGGGTGTCCTTATCAATCGAGTCGATGCGTTCTTGTTCTGAAGCTAAACGAAAAGAGAGACGGTCCGCATTCTTTTCTTTCTACCTTTCGCCGATTTGCAATGACGTACGTCGAAGAGCCAACGCCAAGACGGTTCGAAACATGACCATTGTTTGTTCAGCAATGCCATTAACATGCACATTTGATAAAAGAAGACACCGGGAGTATATGACACAAATGAAGTTCAGTTTATTTATTCTAGGAGGTTTCCTTTCCTTATCGGACTGGGGTACAATGCACACGGAATGACAATGCCAATTTCAATAAATTCCGATATGGAAGCGATAGCAGTGTACGTATGATGTCATCGAACCAGCAGAGGCGTCGGAATATTCAAGTCAAATAGGGGCGTATAAGGTAAATGTCCCCTACTTCGGTACTCTAAGGCTCTTACGAGTTATTATTTATTTGAAATCAGGAAGTTCGATAACTTTTTCACTGAATATTGGTATTTTGAGATCTAACGTATTATTTATGTACCTAATCGCAGAAGTTCTAAAAGAAGTTTGGTGTGACACACTGTATATACCTATTGAATGTCAGGGATTCTCACGAAATAAGGGCTCTTTACATTATAACACATACCATTTGCTGAGCTACTACTGGTCTCTTATCCTCATTCTATCAATCTATATTTCATATTTCTACATGACATCAGTATGTAGTTCTTAGCTTGTCTGGAAATGTACCCGATGGTTTTTCCTCTCATCTCATAAAGTAATGAATATTCGAATTACTGAATAGTAATTCTAGGAAATGGACGATTTGCCCAAACACACGACAATTCAATAATTAAATGAACATTTTGGCAAAACTTGTAGCGAATGGTATACATTCATTTCGTAATTCCATGGTGATTCACTCAGAACTTTTATCGATTGACGAAATTTCTCTGTAGTTATTCTTTCTAGGAGCATTTCGCCTCGTGCTATCATGTAATGTTTTATCCGAACGTTCAGACGTACACACGAAGAGCGAAACAAATTTAGATAACAAAGTGCATCATATATTTATCCGTTCCACGATGCCTCTCCACTTTCCCGTCGCTTTTAATACCCTTTTCCGACTCGCTATGCTATTCCCATGCGTTTTCGGTCTGAATGAAAGTGGCAAATATGTGCTACTGTCCACTTACCGTCTGCTGTTTTATTCCACTATTATTTCTCGAACAAACATTACTCGGGTCTGAATGTTTCGTTTCGAAACAGGAACTGCTATTTTTTCTTTTAACACGTGATCACATTCGTTTCTACACTTCATGAGTTGAGGACGCGAGAGGATGGGGGCTATAGGAAACAGAATAGTTGTTTTGGGGAAGACAACCAAGTTAACATCAGCAGCTTCACGACAATATGCAAAGCACAGCTAGATTCATCTACTTAGCACTCAATTTGTAGTGGTTTTTTATTAGTTTTTTTTAAATTTATTTATCATTCCTTCAAACTCATAGAACTGCCGAAACATTATTCAAGGCCCACTAGCTCAAATTCTCTCCAAACTCTAGAGCAGAACTACACTCCACCCAAAAATTCACTTTGAATATTTGAGATTGGTACAGATGTAGATCGGGAAGGAAATATATAAGTTGGATGAGAACGAGTAGCGGAATGTAGGGACTCAGAACCGCCAATCGAACTCTATTGAAGTTATTCTCAAAAGCAATATTGGTTTATGATATTCGTGGTCAATACCAAACACCACCGACTGAAATCATTCAGCAAAACCAATACGTCAACATCCCAACAGAAATCTTAATTTATATTGAAAGTTATCACATAAGATAAAGGACCGAGGAAAGGACAGTAAGAACGAATGATATATGATTAGTGAAAAGCGTGCGAGCTAGGGATTAAACTAGGTCTTGAATTTTAACTGCGAAAAAATTGAGAAATAAGGATTAAGGGTTCCAAATAAATGACCAATGAAATATTGAGTTTCAGATTTTGCTGTTCCACTTGACTAGAGGTATTAAATGAGAATTAGGAAATAAGGAAAAATAAATGAAAATGACAAACAAAATAACAAAGAAAAAAAAATTGTTGAGAAATAAATAATGTGGGAAGATAGTAAGTCAGAAATGAAAAATAAAAAGTAGGAAATAATTAACCAGAATTGAGAAATAAGCAATAAATGCTCAATAAGGTATGAAATAATATGAACCAAAAAAGTAGCAAAAAGTAGGTAATGAAAATCAAATGAGTTAAGTGAGATGCAAGAAATGAGGGAGAAGAGATGGGTGTCATACATAAGTTCGAATATACCTAATGCATATCATAACTTGATAATCGAGTAAATGCTCCAATTTTCTTGAATTAAAAAAGCACTCTATCGCTGGTCTTGATGTAGCCTCCAAGTATTCTCAGTACCAAACTTGCGTAATACGAACGAATCTATTGCATTCAAGGAACTATAAATTGAGATTGCCTGGCAGGCACATATTACAATATTCACAAGGATAGATCTATCGAGCGGATGGAAAAAAAGAATATCTGCGAGTATCTGCTTTAATCGGGGTATTTCGAAATTTCACACGAGGGACGGTAATGGAGAAAACTCGGAGTTTTTTTTAAATTAATACCATTGACATAGAAAATCTGAAACCTCTTGTTCTTTCTATTGAGAAATAATTCCAGATCTTTTCGGAGATCTCAAATATAGCTAAAAAGTAAACTTATAATATATAGCAATATTAGCTTGGGTAGAAGTATCTCTATCATCCACATATTCAATGTATACAATTGAATTGAAACCTTTAAAAATCCACTTACGCTAAAAAATATATGAATATGAAATGAATATGACGGTAAAGCAATTGCTGCATGAAGATTCTGAGGTTCAGGTCTAGCAAGCCAAGGCTGAAAATATACAGTGTTCATTTTTTCAGTTGCACACGTGCCTAAAAAATACGTTCATCCCAATTTGACATCAACTTTTGTTACAAAAATAATTCGTAAAAAGTATATTGTACCGAGAAGTAAATAACATTACAATATATTTTAAACCTTTGTAGTTTTGTGGGAATACCAATAATTATGCAAAAAAAATTGGCACACTTCTACAAATTGTTTTCATAGGTGCAAAGTTTCTATTTTCGAATTCGAACTATCTCAGTTGTGAAAAATAATTTGTGAAGAGTTTAATTGAATCCTAGTCAGTTCCACATCAATTGGAGAAAGTACTTAAAACAACTTCATTATACCACTATAAATTTCTGTGATTTTTTATGGGTAACTCGTCGATGATTGTATCTTTGGCACTAGTTATTGCAATTGCATTGTTAGTTTTGTGGATTACGTACGAATCCCTATAAAAATCTGAATACGAAAAATATTCGTCAACTTGTCAGATCTATTTATTTTCAACTCCTCTTTTTTTTATACAAAATTCATAACTTCTATGAAAAATGTTGAATTTGACAGGTGACAATTCGAGTCTGACCCATTTTCGCTCATTTATTTTTGAAGACAACTTCCATACTATGGTGTCTCTGGAGAGCGATCGTAAAAATATTATTGCATGAAACTGGGTATTTTGAGAGTTGGTTAACTTCGGAATAACCTCGAATGGGAGGTTGCTGATTTTTCGCTATACATAATGTGTAGCAAAACGGTCGCTAGACCTGCACCCGGCCTCACCTGAATGGTATCTGCTCTCGTTGCGCGTGAGGCGTCGGTTGCCGCGACGCATCGCCCGCGTCGCCGGACTGACGCCGCTCCGACCCCCTCCTCCTCCTCCTGCCTCCTTGGAGTGCTGTGCGCCGTCACCCACATCTACATGCAATAACGACACTGAGCCACATGCGAACTCTAGCCTCTCCGGTCAAATCCGCAAAAAAAATAAACGTATCCAGCAGTTGGAACAGAAGAATGCACTTTTCGAAATATCTGATGGAATAGCAAATTCGAATTTTTAAACGGACCAAGAATTTCATGATGAGTTTAGCAGAATCTATATTGGGCAAGACCATGTGAGAATATTTTATCGTTTTCCACTCATTTCGGAATGGCCCATAATTTTTTCCTGTTTGAACTTAATTGAACCCCTTTGAAGTGCCATAAGTTATCGTTCCATATAGTGCATCGTTCCGAACACGATTCATTGTGGATCATTGTTTGCTCTTCTAATATTGTATTATGGCTATTTTCAAGGGTTTTTTCACTTATAAGTGTATTAGAAAAAAAAGAATATTTTGATCAAATCATTCACTATTTCTGTTCTACAATATTTGAACCCAATAAAATAAATTTTTGTAAAGACAGAACATTTTCGGGACATGTTTCAGTCGATTAATTATTTCGATTCATATTTTGAAACGTGCATATTCTTGTTCCAGACTTCTGCTTACAAAAAAATATAACAGGGTAATGTCGCCGGGAATGTCACGTTTGGAAGAAAATAAAGTTAAAAGAAATTCTAATAAGCTACAAGCCCCAAATCAGAAGCGACGACGCTCAAGGAAAGCATAGACATACACAAGCACAACGTTAACACAGAATGAGGTGGAATTTCTCTCATCGACACATGATTTACATAAAAAAGTGAATTGAGGAATGAGCATATCATTGTGATGAATATCAATGAAAGAAATATGCCAGATCGTCCTTACTATGGGTGATGGGGTGAAAGCCTGATTCCCATGAATTTAATCGGTGTATACAGCCAATTTGGATTCACATCCGAAAAACCTCGAAATCATTATGATCAATTCAACCGATTTAATGGATAATATTTTTCATGAAATATTCCTCCCAATTCTGATAATAGATTGACTTGCTGAATCTCAAATTCGGGGAATAAGCGTTCGGTTTTAGTTTGACTATTGTGTTAAATCATTAAACTCACTGAATGAAACTTAGTTGACTGAATGTTCAAATATGGAATTTTTCCTAACGATGTTGAAATAATTGAGGATTCGATTAAATAAAAAAGTCCCCTTTCATTTTTGTTAGGGCAACAACTTGTAAAGATCATGGTAGTATTGCGCCGGTTTGAACGAATGGGGCAACAATCAAGTTTAACATAAACAATTAATTGCACCAAATGTGAATTTGGGGTGCGCTCCAAAACATTAAATCAATGAATATATATTCCAAAAACCTCAATTCAGAAATTATCTCAACATGGAATCAATGAAGTAGCATGAATGCCACTGAAAAATAATTCAACAAAAATGAGGAGTGACCCTTCATGAAAAACGATTGCAGAGAAAACATGAAAATTGTAACTGCTTTATTATGCCGGACTGGCTTGGCAGAGTGGTGATTCAGTGCTCTACTACACAAATCGACCTATTTCTGATCTGGAGCAACCGTATACCGTATACTTCATTTATTTTCTATGTAGGGTTGATATTTGTTAGTCGAGTTAAATTCTGGATTACATTAAAATATGGAAAATTCCAAGGTTTTTTTACAGTACTGAATTGATGTAGTTATTATTCGAAATTTCATATAGGTAAATTTTTTCCTAAATACGAGATTTTTCGACAAGTCATTGCAACTTATTGAATATGCTACAGCCTAAAAAACACGGAACCAGGCTTACTCTCCTCACGCACCCCCTGCCCCCACTACCGTCGAACCTGAATGATATCGTTTCTCGTTGTGCGTGACTCGACGTTGAGTGCGTCTCCTCGTGTGCTGGTGCTTGCCGCCCCCCTGCGTCGCGCCGCTGCCGCCTCCACCGCCGCCACTGAATCCGTTTCCAGCATCGTTTCCGCTGCTGCTTCCGGCTAAACACCACACCACAATGACCAACGAAGAGGCAGAGGAAGCAAGGAACGTTCGGGAAAAAACTTTTTTGTGCTTGAGGCACAATAATTGCTAGAAAGGCTTTTGCCGATTAAAAAGCCTTATTTTGATTTTGTTTCTTTTTTCAGAGGTTATCGTGAGTTTTGGAATCATATAACTCATACAATATTCATCATTTGTCCATCGAGTTCAATCGACTTTTACATTTCTAAAAGTCTTAACTTTTTTTAATAGGCCAATAATAGAGCTATTTTATTACGTATATAATATTATTATATGCTTTTAGCCTTTGATCTTCGTGAAGGATAGATGAGCATTCACAATGCCATGAATTGTGTGCAGGAGTTTTATCACCTTACTTGAAGGCTGTTTTTTCCAAGGATAATGATATATTTCATTGATGAGACAAACAAAAAAACAAGAAATTCTCATACACATCATTCTGTTAAAGATATGACTCGATTTCTGACCAACTAACTATCTAACTGTGGAGATTGATGTTTCTCACGTAAAAAAACTTCCTCGCTGCATTTTCAGAACTAACCAAAAATAATAGAGATAGATTTATTCAATGATTCTCATGTGAAGAACATAATTTATACCTTGGACAGAGAACAAGTTGTCCATAAAAAATTGTCAGTTGCAAAAGAAATTCTGTAGAAATAACGGTAGAAATGTAGCTTTATTTATCTCTATCTCATCTTACACTCGATATTTTTTATTCCTAACATTATTTGATAGTGGCCGTGGAAAGTTAACAAAAGTGCAGTTCTTACAATCTCTTCATAAGAATTTTTTTTGTCTCGGAAGAAATATCGCAGAAGCCTGTGAATTTAACACATATCGGCAAAACGTGATTGGCTCATTTTTTATAAGCCTGCCTCAATGGAAACAGTGGAAAATCAGATGAGATAACACGAACCCAATATATACGTTCCTCATTTCTCTCCTCCTGCTTCTCGACACTCATCACCAGCTAGTCATATTAGTAAAGCATGAATGAAATAGAGCAATTTTAATGCACGTGAGTGAGGATTAGTTGACACTAGTTGAGTTAGGAATGTTTCAATTACTCGGCTCAATGAGATGCAAGTTCAAATTTACTTATGATAATGGACACTCGATGCAAATTACAACGCGCTATCAGAATACGTTATTAACGCTATTCTGAATTATTCACGTTTCGATTGATTCGAGAAATGGAACATCATCAACTCACGTTTCCATGAGGATGATGATGATGAAAGTGAACGTTCCTGTTAACGAGCACGAGATAAAGGTTTGAGTTGCTGAATGAAGTATAATGAGATTACATTTGTGGTAGAATTTTTGGAATGAATGCATTTCTCAAATATAAATATATATTCATTCCAACAATTGTCTAGCAATTATTGACTTATTACATGTGTTTAGTTGTCGTTGGTTTTATCAGCATATTCCACGGGTATTCTGTATCTAAAGTGATTATTTCTGGTTGAAGCTTTTTGAATTTGAAAACTTCCTTCTAACACAAAAACGTACCTACTCCCAATGATAATTCATAGAAGGTTATTTCGTTAATTGTTGGTTGATATATCGGGTCTTCTATAATTACTGCCAAGTTATCTGAAGTAGAAGTAATTCATTGTATTCTACGAAAAACTCACAACTCTGGCCATTGCAATAATTTATTTCTACTCGGGGCGAAATATTTACAGAAGCAGTCAACTCAAACCTTTTCATTATCATTATTCATGAGTAGAAGTATTTGCTCGAATAGTTACATACGTGAGAGTCTGCCGGGCGATCAGAAAGTACTACGTACAGAATATTTTGATTATTTTGAATTATTAGGTACTTTATGTGATTGCGCTATCCCCCTGAGCACTATTCAGTTTATGACAATTTCTTCAGGTTCTCTCTTGATATTCGGACAGTACTTTCAGAGTCGCTCGGTAGGTTAGAAAAAATAGAATAAATCTCAAATGGTATAGGAAACCAACATAACAGATAGGAAAAGACGTGACTTCACGGCGGTTAAAACGTAACCGTATTTCAACAGGTACATGAGTGAATACTGGAAAAAAATGCTTTTCTGCCTCTCTTGAAATATGATTGATGAAATGAAGTCTTCAGTTTGAAACTTGAATTTATTTAAATAAGAATTGTATCGCTTCCTTCGATGGCTGACATTAAATATCTCATATGCATTCAGTCTTTCTAGGAAGATTTTTAAACATTGAGTTCTACGTAAAACATTTAGCGTTCCCGGAAAATATCATTCGTTTCTCTATTCTGACATAAACGAGAAACATTGCGAAAACTGATAAATATTTCGCAGAAACACTGAGCTGGAGACTGCTATTTCACGATTTAGAATGTGCTCTATAATGCTAGTCTCGCGAGAAAACTTACTCGAATTCTGCTTAGGCACATACGGAGAAAGGAGTCTCGTCCTCTTCTTCTCATATCCCTTCTGTGTGATGTCACCTGCAAATAAAAATTGAATCAATAGGAGCGCCGAAGCGAAATGAAAAAGTTTGCGAACGGTGGAGATTTTGTTATCGAGTTAATTAAGCGGAAAATGGAAAATAATGAAGAAGTTTTTAATTTATTCTCGTCGGGAATGAGTTACTCAGTTTCCGGAGTGTGGTTTTCCACTTTTCAGGAACTAAGATTTCCATAATTGATGTTGTTTTCATTATAGAATTTCTTGAAAATACCACAGCAGTAGCACATTACCAACTATCAACATTACCCTAATAATGAGTTTCTATCAAGAAAATCTGCTTCGAGAGTAGGTACACCCTCATGCAAGATCGATGAAACCTCCCCTAAGGAAATGCGTCGAGAGTTACATTAATTTACGTGTGCTTCAAAAAATAATGAGAGCTCGCTTTCATAAAAGTCGAGAGCGTAATAACGCCATCATTTCTCGATGGGGCATTCAAGTCGCCGTTTACGCCTTGCGCAAGACCACCACAATTTATATGTTTACGATATACCCAGAATTTATTATCCCGATCTTTCACAAGTCTTCACTTAGATTTCGAATTACATACCTCGAAATTATCGTCGAGGTGAAACTCCTGAATAAATACACGAATTCATATCGTAAATTTCTTAGTACTTCACCAAAGTGTTAGATATACACATCCACTTGCATTTTTATAGCTTTCCAGATTTCCAGAACGAGCATGAAAGAAAAATGTTTTTTCATTTCGAGACTTATTGATATTTCATTTGCGGTTTCGTCATCTACAAAAATAAATATTGACTCCAAGGGCCAATTAGGTTGATTTTTATATAAGAAGTTGAAGCATAACATAATATAGAGGTCACATAAAAAATATTTGAACGATTGCATTCAAATGAAAACAATATCAGTTCGTTTTAGGGTAAAGTGATCTCTACAAAAAGTTTCATGAGTTATCACTGATATATTTTCCAATTCAAATATTGTACTTTACATTAGCACACGAATCGTATTTCGTCAACGAAGTCGACAACTTTGGGGAATACATAAGACACTAAATGGTTGAACGGACGAGTGATACTGTCGGCACCAAAGTTAGTTCCAATAAGCTCATATGCTCGAAATTCCTTACTTCCGAAGATACGGGGTGTTGAAAACCTCCCTTTTCTATACCACTGAGACTATTGGCAACATCTTTCTCCATTAAATGAACAATAAAATATGCCATAACATTTCAGCAAAACATGAACTTTTCATATCCACTCGTTTGCGAAATTACTACAAGAATGTATGTTTCCACTATTACCTTTTACACTACGTATCCCCGGAATTGAAGAGTTTTGAACCAATGTTTGAATGAACTTTCCTTCACAAAGTATCACGAGGAATCACCCCTAAACACCAAAGCCAGTTTTCAAGAGACACTCTGTACACAAACAGGCATTATTACAAGTCAATAGAAGATCACGGTTACAATATCAAATTGGCTACAATTGAAACATTGATGTAGAAATATTTCAATTCTGTTTTGATTAGAATAGAATCTTCTTTCATATGATGAGGACTCTACGCCTACGCCATATTTGAAACGATGCGTTTCCAATTTTGAGGAAACTATTCAATTAGAAATATGCTGATAACATTTATTGAAGCTTTATCAACTGAACACTAGATTTAACACATTTGCTGAATTAAGTTCTAGATATTCAAATAATTGTCTTGAATTTTAGAAATGAAGTATTATACTGTTGAACTAACTATACAGCTGTACGTTCATCCTATGGTACTTTTACCTTGCTACTCCCTGTATTCTTCTTCGTGCCATCACGATATTTCTTTCAATCACTTGCAGATAACCCCCCGTAGCCCAAATACCGTCAGCCACAAACATATTCATATGTAACCCTGGTACCCTCATTCACATTCATTTCGTAATAATGGCTCGAATAACGGGCTCTTGCAGCGCTGTTAGAGATTCTCCATCGTAGACCATAAAGAATGTGTCATCCACGTGTCCCATTCGGGAAATGAATCGGAAACGTGTTATGACCTCTTTGCCCGCTCATTGGGAAGCGAGAGAAATGAGATGAGAACGTTTTAACATGAGATTAGCGACACACCGTTTATCAAAGAGGATATCTTTTTGACTATAGCACGTATTATCTTTCATTTTGTTCGAGCGTGTGAACTATTTAGAATAATTAATAATCGGCAATACGGATTTCGTTACCCTAGAATCCCTAGATGAATTAGTGATATAAAAACACAGAGAATCAGCCGTATGACTCTACATTTTTCAAGCGTATCATGTTGATTCTCAAAAATTCGCTTCATGTAATACTGAATAGCTATTCAGTGCATTGTTCTGCAGACGAGTGCTCTTGACTCATCAAGTAAAACAAGAATTCACAAGAGCAAGGAGTGTGGACGTTTTGATGAGGACTTGACAAACATTTTGAAGTGGATTGAGATAACTCGATGAATTTAACGAAACGGAAGCCTAGACGATGAGATTAAAACCTTTGGTTTAAAAGTTTTCAATCACAACCACTAGCGAGATCGATTGCTAAAAGCGTTTCGTACTATGAACAAGTTCACATCCCGACAGCTTCTGATGAATAATTTGGCTCAAATCATTTTGGACACAGGTGTACCTTGTTATTTCATCCATCTCAAGTAACAATACCATCCGAAATGTAACCTGATCCTCATTTTTGTCGATAAAGTTCGAAGGCCTTATCTCCATCGACTTCCTCAATATTGCATCAAATGAACAACAGTCGTTCAATAACTAATCGACAATAAAACTTGGCTGCATGTTGTATCATTTCGAAAGCAATAACTGCAGCAGCTATTAAAATATTATTACTCTTCGCCGGTGGTTACCAGTGGGATAGTTGCCTTCACATCCCACAATATCGATGGATTCATTTTCATGACTTTTTGATGTGACTTGAAAAACACCAAACTGAAACATATGGAGGGAGAACAGAAAATTTTGTCTACTGTCAACTAATAGAAACTTTTGAAATTTTCATCTATTATAATTTTCAAGTTCCGCCGTCGCCTTGAATATGTAACTGAACGTTTGGAAAATCCAGCTTGCTGCACCAAGGGATGGCTGCAAATTGCTAGTGTTCGAATGATTTCGATGACATGATTATTTTGAGGTGGGAATGGTTTTGAACTTTTGGGAGGGGAAAGCGAAAACGTGTCGCGGTTTTGTAAACCCATTGTGAGTGAAAATCATACAGGAAGCTGTAATATATTTTTGTTAATATGGATTTTCATCAAGTATCGGCCAGTTCAATTCAAGGTTTTGAACTCATTATCCTACAGATGTTGTTTACTTCAAGTGGTGTTTTAGATGAACTTTTTCCCTTTTACATCATTTGGTTGAATGAATATTTGGTGAGAAGAACTATATAACCCACCGAATTGTATTGAACTGAATTTGAAACATATTTAATTGAAAAAGACAATACAAAATACAGAATTCAAGCAAGTTCAATAAACATTTGTGTCTGATAATACAGGCCTCTGAAGGGCATGGAAACTGTTATACGAAATGAATGCCTATTTTTGAATATCTCTAATACTGTTAAAAAAAGATTTGAAGCATCAAACAATGCGGTAGATATATTATCGAAGTTATGAGGAGTCACGCTAGGGACAGAGTAGTTTGAACGATGAGTGTGGCTACAAAATATCCTCAGAGAGCATGGTGGAAATGATCCTACTACCAACCCAACTATTGTTATCTATCCTGATACATTTCAGTGAAACTTCTAGAAATAAGTTGGAATCACGCCAAGTGATATTTATTATAATGAAGTTAAGTTTTTCCGGCAGCCGGAAAACTTTGCCGCCGCAGGAAGGAGCGGGGAAAATGCCTCGAGGGTGGGCATAAGTAATGCGCCCTTGCATTATGCGAAATTGCTTTCACGACAGTTGTTTATGGTTCCATAATTCGGTGTCTGCAGGTGGCGCCCTCTCCATATTCCGCCCTTCGGAGATTTTCGACTCGATTCGCTTCCAGACATCGGGTCGTTAGCCGTTATGTTTTCGTTCCCATTCTTTATTATTTCGCGTAATGTTTCACTTCCGTAGGTTCTGGAAAGATATCGTGTTTCCCGAGAGTGGCATTTTGTTTTGAGAGAGTTTTCGTTGTGCTCTTGTTTCCATATATCAGGGTATACGATTATGGTATATTTTCTCCCGTACTTCACGTCAAACGTCGAGGGAATATTACCAAAGATTTTAACGATGCTTTCTGCTTATTGTTTTGAATTTTATGATCAACTTTCGCAGTCGGTTTCCCTACGCGTCAGCTGATGCTCGTGTTGCTGAAGCTAAAAGGAGACCTATTACTCCAAAAAGTCGCACGAAACTCATCGCTGAATATTCATATGGTTTTAGATTCTTCTGATGTTTTGTTATTTGATTGTTCTGGAGACATGTTCCTTCGAAATGACAACAATACTTTGCGAGTAATTCAACATTGATCTCAGGAAATATTTGGAATAGCCTCTTCACACTTTTGTCGTGATCGTGAGACTTGGTGAATGTAGTTATCTTTCAAACAAACCTTCACAGTACTCATACGAAATGTCCAACAGATATCGAGCTTTCATGCATTTCACAAGATCGAAAACTTCTCTTTCACCATCGAAAATGGCACAAAGCGAGCAACAGACCACGTACAACAAAAGACCACCTCTTCATGAATCAGGTCAAGCAACTTTACCTTATCAGCGAGAGCACTTTTCCCAGTTCAAATTTGGTTGGCGAACATTCGCTGCTGATCGCGATAGAAGCTTTGTTTGCTCGCTCATATTCTTGCCCGCAATCTGCACCGAACTCATTCGGAGTTTGTTTGCGAGACCGCACGGGAAAGCAAATAAGACGGTTATTTTATCAAGCTGGCTTTGCAGAAAATACGCAGAGTCCGCCATATGATTTGAACCAATCTCAATCTTTTCATTATTCTCTTAAGTATTCTCTCTTCTCTTCTCACTGGTTCTAACAGACAATGAACGTTTTTTTTATATACCGACTCACTGAAAGAAGACCCGTAATTTTCAAAGAACACCGTAAGAATCAAGGGACAAGAGGTACCTGATTAACATTAACTTCAAACTTTTGAAATTTGTAAACCTCTCTTGGCAAGGAGTTCCAGAGTTCAGCCGTCCTGTTGAAAAAAGATCCCTGACCAAGAGAGGTTCGACAGAATCGATAGGTCTCCAAACTTATAACAAAAAATGGGAATTCTAGACTCGTTGCATCATTAGTGTTGGTACTGCCAAGGGTGGAACGATTGACATCAATTCAGAAGAGCACCGACCGTGAAAATATCTATGGAAGAGAGACAATGAAGAGAGGAAGTATTTCTTCGCACGAAATAGAAATCCAAGCTTCTGAGTAAGTAACTTTAGCGATCGATCTCGCAGGGGGGGTTATTGCTGATCGTAATTCTTTTAGCATTGATATACTGGACTTTGTAGAAATATTACTAGGGACATCAAATAAAGATAGATCTGCTTTCTTTGAGACGAGACATACCTGGGTTTTCCCAGCATTAAAATCCACCAAATTGATGTTACCCAATTGTACTATTTTCGCCAAGTAATCGTTAATACTAATGACGTTAATGCCTCTCCGAATTGTTGTTTCTCATGCTAATATGGGGATTCTGGAAGAGAAAAATGATATAAAACAATGCAATAATTGGTCTATAACTACAAGGTGGAGTTTTTTTCATTTGACTGGCTGTTTTCCAGGACTCAGGAAAACCTCCCAAGTCATACGAAGGGTTGAACAAACTTATACATACATAACTTTCATATGTTGACGTGGTCCTAGTAGAATAGCTGTCAGTGGTGTTAGTTGCCAAGCAGAAACAGTCTGTGCATTCTTGAATCATCCCTTCATACTAGAAAATAACTTAATACCGAAAGAAAATGAACAATCAGACAGTCACCCCTTTATACCTATCGTCCATCAATCTATTTCCACTTCTATATTGATTCGTAAAACAAAGTATACTTTTTGTGGTCTATTGGATTTCTGCCCATTGTCGTTCGGTATTACATCCTAGAAATTTGTATTCAGCGGGAGTGCAAATTAAAATTGGGAACATCGAACGAAAGCGACATTTTCGCCTGATCTATCGTTGGGAAAAAGTCCCACTGAATTTATATCGGCATCATAATGTTTCCTAACGTCAGTTGGAGATTCTCTCCGAGAAAATCTGTAATTTGTGGCGGCAGAGTTTCATATATCGGGAAACCGCGCTGGAAGATCTTTTCTATTAGCTATTGATCGGGTTATTTATTGGTGATCTCAAATAATGGAAAGGGGTATTGCAGCGATTGATAGCAGAAACGATTTTTTTTGCACATGTCAATGTGAAAATGTGAATGGAGTGTAGGAAGATCATTCGAGTCATTCTTTTCATTTTCTGTCAGCTGCTACCGTCTTCGAGAGAGTTATTATAGATTTGGAAAGTTATATGAAAAAAGAGATTAGTCAATCTGGAATACCTGTGATCACCTAACATAACATATTCATAGAAAAAAAGGGAGAAGTCACTTATAAATCAATGTTATGAGCTGTCTGTCTTCACTTCTATCTACATATATTGAGGTTTGTTCCATAAGGTTTTTGCCACTTCTATTTGTCCACGTATAAATCACTTCAGTTTCATCTTGAACCCATGGGATCTGTTACAACTTTGTTTCAATCGAATGAAGATTTATATTCAGAAACTAGGAGCAAAGTTGTAGCATAAAATTATTCCATATCAGTTTTCCATAGCAGTAATACTTATTTTTCCACCTCTTACGAAATTTGATCTATTTTCATGCTAACAATTTGAAAATCCCATCAACTGTTATTTTCCATCATCCATATTTATGCTCTTCTTAAGCTGTGATATGTGTAGAAGATTGTATAAGGTTTGTAGTTTTCTTGTGTGTAATGTCTACAAAGATGTGCTTTTTTGTTTTCAACCCTCAGGTTTCATTTATATAAAACTTCATATATATTGAGTTCTGTTTGAGAGTAATTATTTTGTGGTGGATGAATTCTTTCCCATTAGTTTTTCTGGGTTCATAACCTACTACAATCTGAAAAAATAAGAATTGATATTGGAATCTATAAAAATTTAGGACAGATTTTTAATCTACCCCGAAAAGTTGCTGCGTTGATCAAAAAACAATTCCCTCTGAGCGGAACACGTTCAGACAAATTTGATTTATACGAGAAGTTGCTGACTAATTGGACTTTTTCTATCCAGAAAGAACTGTTTTTGGATTAACGCAGCAACTTTTCGGGGTAGATTTGAAATCTGCCCTTCTGTACCTGTATAGATGTATATATACCCTGTTTATGAACTCTCCATAAGCTGGTAGATTCTGGCCAAATAAAACAATCTCGAAGTTTCTTGGTAGACCCCAAATCATTCTTTCTAGATCACATAATTCTTGAAATCTAGATGATTCGAGCTACTAGGCTATTACCCATAGATTGCGAGGGACGGCGGCTGTCAGCAGTCAGTCAGATTTGAAGTTGACAAGTGAAGGAATCTTAGCCAAGGCCGTCTTTAGCGACGACAAGCGGCAGTGTTACCTACTTTGCGAATTCCGGACACACAATATTTATTCGTGTATTCAAGTGTTGAAATTTTTTTTGTTGTGTCAATTAGTGAATAAATTTTTTTTTGATTTCGTTATACCGAGTCGAACCCTATGGAAAAACGTAAACCTATCTATTCGCAGACCCGTCAACAGTGAAATGTTGCAGAGTTTCAGTACGACACAGATATTCTCGAAAGAACTTGTATGGAAAGGGGTATCATCAGCTATATGTATATGAATGAAGCAACTAATCAATGGAAGTTGATAACTATCACGTCATTGCCTCTTCTATCGATATAACTGCCCTCTCGAGGAAACGCTGTTGAATGCAAGAACTCAAGAAAGTATTTGAAACTTTTCGAAGGAACGATGAAATTGAGCAGCATCAATTTTTCCTTAAGAAAGAAAACTACGCGAAAGAACATTATCGTAAAGTTTCTCTCGAAAATTTCAACAGTGCGGCTTCGGGAGCCTTTTCTCAGTTTTATCTATTACTGCAGAGGTCGTTAAAAGTTATCGTATTTCATGCATCCTGTTGTTTTTTGTCAGTCTGGGATGAGTATGTGTTCGAAATCCTGAGACGTTATCATCTTGAGGAGGGTGAACTTCTCTCGTCTAAAAACGTGTCTTGTTGATTCATGATCGAAAAATGTTTGGTATAGTTGGATGTGAGAGATTCGGATCGGCAAAGTATTTTCTCTAGAACGGTTTTATATGAACGATGATAAAAACACGCGTAGACGCGTTGTCACAGAAAACATGTAAGAAATTTTTGGGTTGTAATATTAACAGTAACAAAATAACTAGACCAACCGTCTACATAAATTGATTGACAGGTTCCAGGAATCTCGACAGAGGATCTAACTGAAACTTAATAAATTCAATAACCGCATTGCTGTGTGACTGCGCCTATCTCAAGAACGCCATTGCGATGTGGATTTGTAAAATCTCGGCGGATTTGAACGAGCCAGTCCCTGGAGATATACCGGGAACAACTGAAAACGCTCAGATAATATATCATTGGTTTTGTTATGGGTATTACTTTATTGCCCTTCTAGTTTCGATATATTGAAATATACATATTCATACGAGTGAATGCACAAAGAAGGTTTGCAACCGAGTTTGCAGCCATACTGAATTTTCGAAGGGAATAGAGTTCATGCCTCTTATGTTCTTTCAACATTATAGGGCACCCCTTTCGTGTGAATCTGCATATTAAAAAAAAAATATTTCTTATATAGAATCTGAAAAGGAATATCGACGATTTTTTATCGCATATAAGGAAAATAAGCGGGCTGCTTTTCCTGAAAGGGATGAAGCTTTGGTAAAAAAAGATTTTACACCAAAAACAGAAAAGATCAAAATAATTACATACAAAAATATAATTTGATGGATGAAGCCGTTACCATGTGACAGGATATCTTCATGAAAAATAAGAAATGAAACCTTTATGTTACTACACCTCCTATATTTTTATTACTAAGGTTATTGCAGTTTCGTCCTATCTAAACATTATCGCAGGTGTTCAAATTAATGTATTCACACTGCCACACGCAAACAAAATGCGGGGGATATAGTCAATGATAACCATTAGTCCCGCAATCCATGTTTTGGGTTTCTTCTCCGCTGAAAAAACGCATCAAAATCTGTTGCGTAGTTTCAAAGAAGCGACTCTCTTTTATACTATGTAGTGATGACTCACCGTACACCGTGTCATAATTTCCAAATAGGATGAAACTGCAGTTAGGTACTTCAGTTACAAAATAATTTATATAAAAACATAAGTAATTTATTTCCTCATATTTCACAAATAGAAAAAACTACCAAATATACTTCAAGTAACTATGGACTTATGAAAAAACTTCGACAAATTAGGAGAGTGGTTTATCAGAAACATTCATTTCATTTCCAAACTATTATTCCCAGGTGGAAGATCTGATTTCTATCACCTTCACGGTCTTCTATCAAAAGGGTTTTTTCATGGGTGGATCATTCGGAATTCGATGTAGAGGCTTAGTGTCTTCAGACACATACAAATGTTGAAACATTGTATATTCGATAATAATTCATCCTGATATGGAGCAAATGCAAGGGGAACTTGAGCAAATGCCATAATCAATGAGGTACGTGGAAGTTTCGACGTAACTGGTGCCAAGCAAGATTGGATATTTACCCACTATAACCTTCCGCACTCCAGACCCTTTAAAAAAAGTACGCCGCTGCGTTCCATTCGAAAGAATAATAACAAACATTCATTCGTTGAAAGTGAATAATGGGAAAGAATAAATATTGTGCTGCGATCACTTTCAATATTCTATTGCACTGACGTTTCTCCAGGTCTGGAATCGAACACTTTGTTTTTGATGATGTGAATAAAAAAATGAAAGATACTTGACTCTTTCAGGTTTTCCGTGAAAACTAATAAAATCTAACTGTACGAATGATACTATTATCATTATTCCGCTTGATTTTTATTGCGAAACAGTACACACATTCATTTTCAGTTCCACAAAAACATCTGCAATGAGAAAGACTTCCTCCATTCCAGGCATCGCCTCGGAGTTTTTGCGAATGCCTGCCCTGCCGTTTGTGGCAGTCCCCATCGCATTCCCCAAATCCGAGACGGATGTCGCCTGTCCGAAATATATCCAAGAACGGTTCGTTCGCATTTCCAGCACCTGCCAAATAATTCATGGGGATCCAGAACGTGAAAAGTCCATTACTGGCTGCCGCGTTTGCAAATCAGCGTCAGCCGTTGAAGGCATAAAATATAAATAAATAACGGAACTGCTCTCCATTACCGGCTGTTCCGACGACCCCTGCAAGAAAATTCGTTTCGATACCGAGTCAGCTGGGGAGTCTGATGAGGGCAATCGGATTGCCCGAAAAAAAATAATGGATAATTAATTCGTAACGCCTGGGTATACTCGATTTGATAGTGGTAAAAGCAACATCACATTGGATGTGTGCAATCGTAATATCATAAACTCATCAAATATGAAGTCCTAGCGCGCCGATATGAACGTATCTAAATAGTTCTCACATGGATATTATTGAAAAAATAACTAACTTTGAACTCTTGAAAAATAAGGATTTATCAAGAATCAACTAGTGATCTTATATTGGTGCAATTCATTGCAAAGACGAACGTCGGGATGGAAATAATACATCATACACCCTGAGTGAGAAGTGAGCTATTATATAAGCAAGTACAGCTTGTCCAATTGGCACAGAACTGAGAACGCATATGCCCAGCAATCTCTGTGAAGTATACTTAAATAAAAAAACACCTATTATATGTGTTCACTGTGTTGAAATTTATTTGTAGAAGGTGTTATTTGTTTCGTCATGGTCTACACTACCACTCTGCAAGTGGAAAAGTATCTGAGTTTGTGCCAAGATGGATTGGATAAGCTGTACCTACCTTCATGTAATGTGCGAACTATATTATAATAGCATTCTCATCCGAGGTAGATCTACTCTTCCACTAGTAACACCGAAATATCAACATCTTTCATTAATTCAGATTTTCATTACCACTGAAGGACCACTGCCATTCACCGTGCTTAATAAGTACCTATAGTACTGAGATTTCGATACATCAAGTAGCCTGGGAGTCCAGTTGTCAATGAAACTAAAACAAAATTTCATCTGGTTGTCAGAAAATAGACTGTATTGAGATTAAAATGAAGTAAATGAATGAATGAAATGAATAAATGAAAGAGAGTGAGAATTTGAGTGCTAGTGATCTTGAAATAAAGCATGCAAACAATTTGTTACCATCTATCATACCTAGATGAAATTTCTTTATCATCATTTACCTGGATTAGAAGTGTTATATCTCATCAATGGAAACGCTGGAATAATGATGATTTCTCAGGTTAGTAGTAAAAAAATGATTTACTCAGCCAAAAAACTATAATAAATACATACTAAATTTTTGATTACTATTTTTATTATGTTCCTAGATCAGGGTTTCCCAAACTATGGGTCGCGACCAACTGGTGGGTCGCGAGTGATTTTTCAGTGGGCCCTGCGAATACCAAAATGAATTGGATATATCAAAATAACTGAGATTGAAAGTAATTCGAGTTGAAGCTGACGTCAAAACTATAATGGGGAAACATAGGAAACAAGTTCATCCGTCCTAATGAAATTACTTTATGAAGTTATTCGACTGAACTTGTATTTGTACTTTGTTTTTTATTAAAAAATTCCCTTTATTCATATTGGTTACGGTTGAATTTGCTAGTGGTGGGTCCCGAGTTTTGTAACTTGTTTTAGATGGGACGTAGTCCAGACAATTTTGGGTACCACTGTCCTGGATGGTAGCCAAAACGTATACTGAATCGAGTTTACTCAATTATTGACTACCTTTTGCATAAAAAGCAGTCGCTTTCTCATAATTCAAAAGTGGATCCACTCCATATTCTTTTTGTCCTCTTCTAAACGACAACTAAATAATTAGTTATCGAAAATGTCAATCAAAAAAATTATAAATAAATCTTCACAAGAGAAACTTTCGGAAAAATGGCCGTCCTGAATGAATATCACCCCCTAGGGACTACTTCTCGACAAAATATTGTATACAACTGTCGTAACCAAGCAGTTATTCGCCCAATTGCATCTGCGAGGTGCAGTCAAATGGAATGAATCACTCTCATTCAATGTTAGTTTCGTCTTGAATATTTCCATTTCAAAAATGATTTCCCTGAGAAATTGTGTAACGTTTCGCCAAGCTTAATCACCAGGAAAGCTGCACTTAGCGTTAATAAACTCAGCAACACAGAATCGGAGTGAAGCTCGACACTGTCGACTCCCGGGTGACGAATTGAGTGGCTTATGGATAAATTCGTAAGGAAAACAGCACGGCAGAGCTCGGGGAACTTTCAGTCCCCGTCGCAATGAAAACACATCAATCAGGCCGATAAATCAATCCGATTTGACTGCTGCCACACTTCCGCTCAACTGAAACATACATAAATGTTTGTATATACTCACAAGTTTCAGCGAAACAGGAAAAATCGACGCTCCCGAAGGGGATTAATTCAATTTTCTCTTCTCGTCAAGCTGTGAATGCAAACATGATTTTACCTTTGAATAAATTACCGATACAAGCGCTGAAATGCACACCTCGAGGACTAGAAACGTGTCGCATGAACTTATCGGTGGAACGAAGTACAGTTGGGAAATAACGTACATGCAATAATATATCACATACCGGGGCGGAAAGTGAATCATATTTCTGTAAGAAAAATATAGCTCATCGAGGTTGAAAGTGGTTATTTCCCGGGACAACAATTTAATCTTTTGCCAAAGTTTCTCTACTGTTTCATTCACAATCATCTGAAATAAATTCATAAAATAAACAGAAACGAATATTTGCAATAATTTCAATAGTCATTGCACATAAACGAATTTCATGACGCTTCAACAAATGTCAATATTGTCATTCTTTGTGAATGTCATTTGCCTACGTAGGTGTAAACATTTTTCACAATTTAGCTTCTTCAGTTTTGATAAACGCATTCAGCATGCCATTTTATTTCGCGAGGATTATTGTTGCAAATACCAACATTTGGATTACTTACTGCAATATCAACAGGATTTTTGACAATGAGAATGGACAGGTCTCAAGTGACGAAAGTGTTGAATCCTGTGCTCGAGAAAGAATAGGTGATATATATTAAAAAGGTTTGTAGTTTCGAGGGAGAAACTGAGTATTTATAACTTTTTTGTCCGTTTGGAAGATGATGTGTACAACTGTAATATTGTGTCAGAGAAAGCTCGCTTTGTACAAATGCGTTGGTGTGTACACGATAGTGGGGATCTAGCACTTAATGAATTCCGTTGGTGAGAGTGACGTTTCGAATAAGAGAAGAAGGCGTAGACGGGAGAGCCTCGTGAGGTCGACAAAGTATTTTTCAGACTTCGCCTTCACCCCGATGAACAATTTGTTACTTCTCAACCTGCAAGTGGGTGAGAAACAATCACATATGAAAACGTGGCTTGACTGTCATTGACAAGTTCTTTGTTGAGTAATAGTGATCAGAACTGCCATCGTTTAAACTATTTCATTCCCTTCAACCTGCTAAACGAACTGATTGATGCACCAAACGGAAAAACCTAACAAAACGAACAGATGGGAATTATTAGAAATGAAAGGTATACGTGAAAAATGAAAGAAATATTGGATGGAGAACTGATAAGATTAATGTCGAGTAAAAAAACTGCACATACAAAAAAAATCCACGAAAAACAAATGAAACCGAGAAAACTTGAGTAACAAAATAGGAAAAGACTATTTGATACAATCAAGAATGAATTGAAAATTTCAAAACAAAGTCAAGAAACCTCAAAACAAAAATAATGATTTCGTTTTATGTTACAAACTTTTAGAATTTTTATTTCATAAACTGATTTCTTTCAATTTAAATATCAAAATTTAAAAACACCGAAGTATAGATCGACCTCGGGTGTTGCCCCCGAAGAACAACTTTCGAGTGGAACAATTATACTCCAAAACGCCATTAACAAAAAAGTTTCTTGCAAAGTTCAGGCATGGGGTATAATATTAGAACAAACACCAATAAAAGTCGTGCGACCGGAGTTTGTTTCTGGCTAATAAAAGGGGGAATCCAATAAGCAGGCCGTAATATTCCGGGCACATATTCCGGTTGAACGAAAATTAACTAGCGATTCGAATGTCCCGACTATTAGGAGTAATGGGCGCTTTTTCGGACGAAAATTTTCGGAATGGCAGCAAGACATGAAAGCGAAACAACTTCCATTATAAATATATCGTTGTGCCGGTGAAACGTGAAACGGTAGGACACACAAGAGCGAACATACTCGGATGATACAATCATTTATCGATGCCTGTCCTCTTTCGGTACGGCGATCAGTTTGAAAAGTAGGTCGCAATGTTGCTATTTCTGTCCGGAATCCAATTCACCGAAAATCCACCATCCGATTGCTTGCTCCATCGATATTTCATCGGTTGTAAAACTCGCTAAGAGATTACATTGGGTCTAGAAGGTCAACGAAAAAACAACAATAGGAATATCCATGAAAGACAATGCCTCCTATTCATCATACATGTGGTTACTCATGAATAGTAGGTCAATATTTCGACAAGAAAACAAATCCAACCAAAAATAATTTTCAGATTGAATAAATAACTATAGTTGTTGTTCAGAAATATTTGATAAGACATGTAATATATTCCAAACCAAGATTCAGCGCATGTAACAATGATTAGAGCATGATAGCATCGTGGCTTGCTGGAAACTGCAATGGTATTGGTCAAACGGCAATAAACTGCTACGGATACTCTTTACAGTTTTGATGCAGATGCGTACTCAGATTCAGTGCGAAATGCATCTTTGGTGCATCCATTGATTCACAACTTTCACAAATATACTGAAGAATGTGGTCGATTACATACATCTACTTTTGCGTCAATTTGTATATATATATATATATATCTATACTCAATATAATTTTTTCCAATAATTTCAATTTCCGGTGGTTTGCGTTATTGCAAATTAATATTTTTAAAATTCCTTTCATTATTATCCTGTCCCCAGTGCGACCCTGGCAGAAAATTACATTCACGTGCTTTTGTGTACTTTTACTGAACCTTGGATTGGAATTTACCGTAACTTTGGCTGTCCCGAAAAAGCTCCTTCATCGTTACCAATGTCTAGTCTAGAGTATCCTCCTGGTGATTGCTTTTCTGATATATTATATGCAGTTCTACCTTCAGCCTTGATAAGCACCATGTTTTATGTACATTACAAGTATTCCCTTTCATGTAAACTTGAAGTCGTGAAAAACACTTGGGGATGGAAAAATAGGGTGAGAGGCTTTTCCTTCGAACACAACATTCAATAAACTCCCTTCCAAGTCGCAGAGTAATCCAGACTGGACAGAAACCGTAAATCACACATCAACTTTAACTTGGCGGAAGCGATATTTCATATGAAGAAAAAGCGGGAAATAGAACAACACCATTAGTTTCGAGACAAAGCTTGTTCGTGACCAGAAAAAGCGTTTAGTGGGAGAATCGTTTTGTTGCAGCAATTCCGTTTGTTTCGGTGTTTTCTTCGACTGAAATTGGAAAAACAGACTTGATTGGGATTGATCATCTGACTGTATGATTGATACTGCTCCAGAGTGCAATGCTTCTCTGCAGGAAAGGAAGTTTCTGGTTTTTCAGTCGTCTGGAAATTGAAATTCTAGACTGCAGTATGAAAATGCATCTTATCCTAGATTAGTTCGAAGACAGAGAGAGGGAGGGAGAATTCAATTGCGGAGTCAGAATATATAATCCTGCACAACTTCCTTCCAGTGTTCGTTTCGTAAATGGGATGAATGGTGTCAATGGCAGCGAATGTCAGAGGTTTATAATGGATGAAAATTTCTGTCTACGAACGGCAAACGGAAGTCAAGTTCATGAATCGGCCATAAGAGCATTCAACGAATAATCAACTTAAATTAAAAGTGCATATTCTCACAATTCTTTCGAAATTACCTACTCTGAAAATACATTTGTTGGAGTAAAGTAATTCCTAATCCTTTTTGGAAAATACTTCTAGAATCAATTTATTTTCTTAAGACCTACAATCATTACAAAATTATCACGATTTATTTCAATGATCATTCATTAGTACTGTTTTATATGACTAAATATATATATATATATTATATATTTTATTTTGATTGGACAGGATAGATATTTCAAATTCAATGTAGTAAACTCAAATGTTAATTAGTTAATGACTATAATAATATTATAGGATTTATATATAAGGTCTTCATTTTTTAGAGTGCCTCGTACACAACAAACTCAGCTGTTCACGTATGGTGCGCATCGACAGAACAAATAAATAGTCGCAGTAATGATGCAGTCTCTGGCGGCCGGCATGAGGCACGAACGAACGAGTCGTACTCGGTATGTATTACAATTTCCTCGTTTTCTCGGGATATCCATTCGAGATGCGTTATTCGATTGCCGCGGCTGGGGAAATTAAAGTAGATTCCATTCCTGATTGCAGGAATGCCTTTTTTGAAAAGAGCTCGAGGGGAATACTCAATGGAAATTCACATTTTCGAGCCATTGCTCGAGAACCATAAAAATATTATGTCTCCGGAATGAGATTCCTTAATTCATATCGTCAAGATGGAAATGCACGCAGAAGGATGTCGCCAGACCGTGAAAGGAAATTGCTCTCCGATCTGATGGGATGTTTTCGTGCCACTGAAGGATTCGTTATAATGAGAGAACTGAACACTTTTCCAGCGGCACACGCTGGCTTTCTAGTTGTGTTGTGGGTTCAAGACGGATGATAGGGAAGAACCCACTTACTTGTTTGATGATATCATCGCTGTGGTGCATACAAGAGTAATAGACATTGGAAATGTCCGTTCAGCACTAAATAGCAGATTAAGAGAATGAAATTTACGTATGAAATAGAAAAAGGAAACAATCGTTGCCATTTTTAGATGTATCGGACCCAAATCATTGTCCGCGACATTAAATAGCAGCAATGCAAGGTCTTGTCCAGGTTCATAACTTGTCCTTCAAAGAAAGATGAGTACGACAATTGAAATAGAGTGATCAGGTACGTAGCTGAAGTGAATCGGTTCTAACCCAGAGATAGTTATTAAGATTATCAGAAAATGAAAATTCAGGAAAACACTTCGTAAATCCTCGACTTTTCGAAAACATGAGAAAAGTATAAAGTTTATATTAATCCCATATGAACATAGAGAACAGATATTTGATAAAGTAAATACGACAGTTGCATATAAAACTTTTTATAAATTACAACAGCTGATAATCCACGGGGTAAATTAGAAAAAAGTCGGGAATTCACAAAGTCAATTGTAAAGATTGCAACATTAAATACGCGTTTGCTAACGTTAGACCAAAAATGTGTTCGAATGCACAGTTTCAATGCTCTGTTGGCGCAGTTTAGGCGCAATAAATCTGAGTTTTGGCGCCGATTGATTACTGTAGATGAAACTTGGATACACCATTATACGCTCGAAACAAAAATGCAGTCCAAATAGTGGACTGCAAAGGGAGAACCGGCTCCAAAAAAAAAGCAAAAACTGTTTTTTTCGGCTGGGAAAGTGATGGTGACTATTTTTTGAGATAGTCATGGTTAAACGATAAGATTGGAACCTTTGGTGTAAAAGTAGAGATCAATTACCCTAACACCCAACTGATATTTTTACACTCGACACGCGTTTCGCTAACAAGGTTAGCATCTTCAGGAGAAGAAAATTGATACTCTCTATCATTGACTCGGAGGACAAAGATTTTTTTCAAATGAAGAAGCAATCACCTTCGTGAACAATTATTTTGCAGAGACAAACGCCGAGTACTATCTGGACGGGTTACAGAAATAGGAGCATCGCTGGGAGAAGTGTGTGGAGTTACAAGGGGATTATGATGAAAAAAAAAAATGTCTTCTATCTTTGTTAGGTCGGAAACTTTTCAGACCACCCTCGTATAAAATTTTGGGTGTCTGCTCAACATAGAATGAGTAACCATTCAAAGGATATGTTTGCAAAAATAAAACATGATTCATTTGGTATCATCTGAATTTTCGATGAAAACAAACGAACATCCGAATTGATCACATATTTCATCGTGATAAAACATAACTCTTACTCGCCTCCAAACAATATCGGAGCGAGTAATCGTGGTATGAAGACATATTTCCAACAAGAACTCCAATAAAAAGTGCTATTACCCGAAGACAGGACGCTTTATTGGAAGAATCAGACGCAGCGCCAGGGTGGTTGGTTAGAGGGTGCAGGGTGCACCGTGGCAACAAAGCACCGCGCTCGGTTGACCTCCGATTTAGCGGTTGTCTCGACTCTTTTAGAGGGGTCAACGCGGGTCGAATACGCTGGACAGCACGATTCCGGATAATTAGCTTCATAATGAACATTGTTTATGAACACTTCGTTGATTCTACAATTGAATCAAACAGGAATTGGATATTTGATGTTTGCTTCCACTTCTATAATAATAATAATAATAATAATAATAGTTTATTTGTTCCTTCGATCATTTACATGATATGGAATAAGTCGAAGTGAGTATGATAATGTCAAAGTAGGTAAGTATATAAGTAATCACAGAAGTATAATATAAAGTAAAATAAAAGTAGAATACAAATTACTAAAGTATAGTATAACTGTAAAATCTAACAATAAAGCATCTGGCAAATACAATTTTTCTTTTTTTTTTTTTTTAATAACACTAAGGTATAAAGATTAAACAGTTTGAATATATATACAATTTTGTCTGTTTTAAAATACAAAGTTTAGAAATTCATCTACACTGTAGAAAGTCTGTTCCAAAAGAAGTTCCTTCACTGTTCTCTTAAATTGGTCAATAGAGAGGTCTTTAATGTATTGGGGAAGATGGTTGAAGAGTTTTATTCCCATGAGCTTTGGACACTGTTCAGTTTTAGCCTTTTTGTGTCTTGGTACTTCCAGCACCGAGGCATTCCTAGTGCAATAATTTTTGCTTAGTTTTGCTAAATTTTTTAGATCTTCTCTAATGTAGACTAGTACCTCTAGTATATATATGCATGGAACTGTTAAAATTTTCAGTTGTCTAAAATGTTCCCTGCAACTAGTTCTCCTACTTACTCCTAATATATTTCGAATTGCTCGTTTTTGTAAAATGAAAACTCTTTGATAGTCTGCACAGACTCCCCACACCGCTATTCCATATGAGATAACTGAGTGAAATTTGGCAAAATAGAGCATTACTAAAAGAGATTTATCTACAGTCTTCTTCAGTTGGTATAGATTATTCATTGCACGTATTTATTCGGTGAAGACCATGAAGATATATGAAAAAACAAACAGTACTGCATATTATGAAGTCGATTTTTTTATTTCATTGTAGAAAGTTAGATTCAAGTTCAAGGTTCAAGAGGAATGTAGTGAGTAACATACCGAAAAATAGAAATCGAGTCATCTACTTCAACGCAGATACAAATGTAATGACAAATTATTCACAAAAATAATCATGTTTCCTAATCTTCTGTCTACATAACACCAAGGAATATATTGTTCATCTTCCGTTGACTTCTGTGAAAATTCTTGAAAGTCATTGATATTTGAATTCAAATGCGAGTTCAATGGCTTTATATGAACATAATGACGACATCAATAATTTCTTGGAATAGTACGTAGTTAATAGCCTGAAAGAATTTTCAATCATCTATAGGTATAACTGATATTTTTATTTTGTGAACTGTTTTTTTTTCTAAATAAAATAAAAGCAGATATCTCTTCAAGTAATTAGATGCCCAGAGGTAAATTTGGTTTTCATAAAGATTGTCGAGTTCATATTATTAGTATTTGAGATGTCAAAATGAGGTAGTAATGATAGTAGAACGAATCGTCCTCAATGAGGCTTTCGATAAGTGTGTAGCTCACTAAAACTCAACTCTTATAATGGTTCTCTAATCAAGGACACAGATATTCCAATGAAGAACAAAGTACGCAACCTATTAGAAGACATTCTGAGTTGACGAAGGAATCAAAATTTCATTTTCAGTGAAGTATTCACCAAATTTACCTCTGAGTAGTCAGTTCACAAAACTTTATAAATTATTATCACCGTCACAATTTGACGAGTCGATTGAAAAAATCCTTAAACGCACAATTGATTTCAGAAATTGACGGCTTTCTGGTTCATTCCAAAATTTGAAGAGAGACCATATAATTTATTACTTCTATTGCTACCATACTGTATGTATATTAATGATAGAATATCTACTTGTTATGTAAGAAAAACTGCAGAAGAATGTGTTAGTTTTCTTCAATATACTTCAACGGATGTAACAGATGATGTGTTTATGCCTTTGTAAAAACGGACGTTCTTCCAAAACAACAAGTTGTCTCGTTATTTATAAACTTGGTCGACACTACATAGTAGAGAATCTAGCTGGCTGTTGGCAAGCGGAGCTTATACTGAAGTTATGACAATTCCGATCCATCTGTTGCCATATGCCATGCTTGTGAGAGAATTACTATTTTACGTGATGCATTGTATACATGATCTTGGGAATTGCATGTCCAGAGCACATGATAACTACTGAATTAATTCGTAGCTATAAATTGTCAGAATGTTGCACTGTAGATATTTGGCAACGACTCCAACTATTTTTAATCAAAACAACAAGTTCATTCACTTCGGCTCAAACAATTTGCAATATTTATTCGAGACAACGGTGTGAAACATTGAACGAAAAGATCCTAAAAATAGTTTACCTTTCTATTGGATTTATTATTAGAATAAAAGCAGAACTGGGCTACTTGTTCTGAAATTGTAAATCAGTAGCGATAATTAACTACGTGGGTAGGAATTTGTTTCGATAATGAATCTCCCACCCAAGGTGGCGGGCGGCAAATTTTTTTTACACCCGTTACTACAGAATTTGGCAATTCTGAAATTTGAAAGTGAAAATGTATTTTGAAATGTCGATTTGGTTTGTATTGGTAAATATTTCATTTCCACAGAAACCTCAAGATAATATTGCCTTGGCCGGAGCGGCCTCAGCGGTAATCTTTCTATTGGAACGCGAAAAAGCATTTCGAGGCCTTAGAATACAAATAACTATTGTGATAGTGTTTTTGATGAATTAACACAAATTGCAGGTTGATAATTCGAATTATCAACCAATCAACAAATAATGATTATTTCCTCAATTATTTCAATATTTGTTATTCTCAAAAGTATGGTAAACGATAGAAACAACACATTTCTCTCTGACACTGTTCTATAAACGATGAGATTGGAACCTCTGAAGTAAAAGTTGACTCTATGGAGTACAATAATCATCCTATCACCAAACTGATATTATATGCAGTCGACGCGTGTTCCTCTTATGAGGATAGCATCTACAGGAGAAAAAAACTGATACTTTATCACTACCTATCCTAGCAGAAATATTCCGGGGAAGGTGGTTAAAAATTCCCCTGGTTACGGCCATGCAAAATACTGAAACAGCTTCAGCTTACTGTTAAATACTGTACTGTAAAATAGAATCAATCGCATTCGGGTGGCAGTAAAAAATGTTTTTTCAAGAAAGTGATCATTATTCAAATGTGACTTATGAATAGTACTACCAGTAAAAATACACCAGCTTAGCGAATACTTTCAAGTAAAAAATAAGTGAATTCACCAAAAGCTCTCAATTTTTGCCTGAATTCTAAGTCTTGATTTCTGGAACAGTCAAATCCTATTCGAGAAAATAAAATTTTGCCTTTATGTATAGTAAACAGTTTAATGCTGGTTGTCCCTTCCGAGTTATAAAACGCCGTGTTTCGCATTTTACTGCTCTCTTTTATTGTCATGTTTTATTCAATAAGCTATTTCGGAGCTATAATAATATATCAGCTCCATTTCATAGCTGCATAGCAGTAATTTATGTTTTTCAATTATGCAAATCCAATGCATCACACATTAATGTATACGTGAAATTTTAATAAGAACCCCAAAGTACTCACTCAGATTTATTGCTATCGTTTCAGGTGATGCTTTCATCTCTTACTAGTGAATCAGTCAAGAGGCAATAGAAATCCCATTGTGTATATCATACTTTTATCAATGATCACCATTGGATATTGTACAAAAAAAAACATTTGTTTGAAGAGCTCATCAAAATCTTTTTTCTGATTTTCCAGGAGTTTCGAGTGAAATTCAATATTAGTTTCCTATCTTATTGTTGTTGATTCATTCACATGTATTTGGTCCAAAAATGTCACTTCTCCAGAAATCAAAATATTTAGTAAGACCTCATTTCTGTTTTCCTTCCAGGTCCTTTTTTCGCTCATTACCAAGAGGACATGTTTATTTAAAGTCAATTGATATAGCAAATATAGTTACATAAGAATATTCACAATGCAAAGAGAGCAGAATCATCGATACCATGGAGACTTTCAGATTGCATGTTAATTGTAACTTCCGCATAATTTTAAGAGTATTAAATTCAAAGTTGTGCCATAAGTTTGTGACTATGAAATCTGCTTCGAGAGCAAACAACAATCTCTCAAGGAATTTCCAATAAATCCTGTCTACAATAACTTACATTGAAAGTTCAAACTCGGTATGAGATAGTTCAGACATAACTCGCTATAAACATAGTTTCATTAACGTTAAAAAATCCGAGCTGAGTTCATAATGAGTTTGCAGAATTTCATTGTCAGCTTCAATCACATGGAACAAAATTTTTCTCTGACGTACACTTGTTCTCGTTTGCTATTCGGTAAGTCGAGTTAACATATCGGCTTTTTCATTTTCATTAGCAAATGAATAGAGATAAAAGTTACACTCTTCATACCAGGAACTCAGTAACAATTCGAGTTCACATATATAAATCTGATAGCGTTTTTCCGAGTTCAATGAAATTTTGCAGCGGTTAGATAATAATGAACTCGAGTTCTCTCCACATGACATTTAATGAATGCCATGAATGATGAGTAATTTTAATTTTCAATTCCAGTCGTTTGGTTACAAGAAATGTAGGTCAGAGGTTCATTACAAATGAATGTTTTTGTTTTATATATTCCGTTTTGGATTCAAAACAAATTTTCACTGAATAAGTAGAAAAAGGATAATTATTTATATGATAATAATAATAATAAATGTCTTTATTCATCACAATCAACCAAGTATACATTCGATATATAGAATAAAATAAGAAAAAAGATGGTGAAGTGTCGGCTTGAGCTGTTTTCAAACTTTACTTTTGGAATTAACAGACAAACGAAACTTTATTCAGAAACGAATTGTCAAGAACGATGATGTGTTAAATAATGGTTCGTTTCAATTCTGATATACATATAATCTGGACTTTTCAAAATAAATAGAAATGTCAAAATGCATCACTGTATCTATATAGAAGGAAATTTCTTCCATTCCTAACCGATTACAAACTGTGAAACTAACAGCTATATTTTCGTAGCATCTGGTGATGATTCTAGCTCGGTTGCTATTTCTTCACCAATATCAATAAAAATTAACATGACATCGAAAATTTTTACTGCAGTCTTGGCTCAGTCATTTTGTAGTTCTTGCTACTCAAATTACGTGAAATGGTTAAGTGGAGCTAATTTATGGTAAATATTATTCTACCGATATATAAACATGTATTCTAGAAGAAACCTAGAAGCTATACCGATCACTAAAGATCATTAAACACGTTAGAAATTTGATTTAAAATAAAATATTTCGAGTATTCAATCAAGGAATTGGTTTCATTTGAGAATAAATTGAAAAACGATTGATGAAGCATGATTAAATGATACAAACAGCGTCTAGTTTGCAACATGAATGAAATCAACATAATTCAAATGGGTCATGTGGAAATTGAAAAAAATCTTGAGAAAGAGCATTATTTACCTTACCAGTTTCGACAGAGTGAAATGACCTTACATTGCAGAAGTTGAATTCATGAAAAATGTATAGTTTGAAAAAATGTAAGAAGATAAGCATTTACTTGGAGTTGAGAGCAAAGCTTTTTCTTCGAACAGAAAATGTGATGTAATTGCCAAAGGCATCTGCGGATTATCGCTACGTGACGATATCTGGGGGAATTTCAATTGCAAATGTTTCTCTACAGACGAAAATTCAACTGGAACTCAAAATGTCGTTGTACGTGCGGTAGATTGCGAGTCTACGTGTTTCTCTTAGATACGTGAGGATTATTTATCGTGCAACAGAAACTGAAGCACAACTTCTGACGCACCAAAGTTCTAGAATACTCTTATTTCAATACTTAATGAAGTAGAGTGGAAAGTTTCATAGAAAGATGAAGTTGTTTCCATATCAAAATATACATTTCTTCAATATACCCATGAATTCTTGATTCTTCCGCTTTCAGTATACCGATGAAGGAACAAGAGAGAATAATGAAGTATTAATATTATTAAAAATTTCAGAGGTGAGATGGTTTCTCAGATTATACCGTGTGTCACAGACTCTGGGTACACCCCCGTTTTCTCCTTTGCTTCTTTAGCTATATTTCTGAAATTTGGAACATTGAATATGCTCACTGAGCAGCATTTCTGACATATCTGAAAGAAAAAACAACTTCCAATTTTTCCGGAAATGGCATCAACTTTCGATTCTTGAATGGGACACCCTGTATATTGTTACATGAACGTTTAGGGATGATCATGAGGAATTCAACGATACCAGGTTTGATGATGTTATCTCCAATGACTGCGGAGATATCGCCATTTATTTTATTCATAAGCTCAATGAGTGGGAGAGAGAATTGGATTGACCCGCCAGAAAAAGTTTCTCTCTCCTACTCGTTGAGCTTATGGATAAAATAAATGGCGATATCTCCGCAGTCATTGGAGATAACATCATCAAACCTGGTATCGTTGGATTCCTCATGATCATCCCTAGCCGATCATGTAACAATATACAGGGTGTCCCATTCAAGAATCGAAAGTTGATGCCATTTCCGGAAAAATTGGAAGTTATTTTTTTCTTTCAGATATGTCGAGAAATGCTGTTCAGTGAGCATATTCAATGTTCCGAATTTCAAAAATATATCTAGAAAAACAAAGGAGAAAACGGGGGTGTTCTATGAGTCTGTGACACACGGTATATCGTATATTACATCTGGGTCGTGACACACGAAATCAATAAATACAACTTGATCTTACACCATTTTCTTCCGTAACATTGTAAATTTCAGATTGAAATTCGATATCATCGATAACTGTTGAAATTAGATTTTTCTCTTATATACTGTTTTGGAAGTACTTTTTTTTCGACCTTTGTGAAAAATGAATACTTTCGACGAATTTGTATGGGTTTTCAAATTCCCCGAATGTATTGAGAAAAAAATCAATGAAAACCAACTTCTCCCAGTATGCTAATTACAAAGGAAATTAGTCCCATCGTGAGGATAACAAAAATTTAGAAGGCACACTCTGTAAAAGTATACAGTGCGCTTCATCAAGAACAAAATCTGGGTTAGCCATGAAATAGCACGCAGCGCGTAATTTTTTTGCAGTTTATGATTTGTTTCAGATTGAAGTATTTTCTATTCCGAAGGCAAATTGTAAAAAATCGATCCAAAAAATCTGTCACTGTCACCAGGTCTATATAGTTAGTTTCAATTATAGGTCTGGCGGGCACCAATCATACATCTCATTATATATAATGTTTTGTCTATAGCAGAAGATTAGCCCCAAAATATTAGTCTGTATGATAAAGCAGTTTGTACTTATGCATAATATGCTAAATATGTTAAAGTAACCAATGATTTCAATTGTCTCATTAGAAAACAAGTGGAACTCAATTCACAATTCACCTATTATGTATTCGATGTGAGATTTCCAGCCGATTTTTTGATAAATTTCGAACTATTCTCTTAACTGACTGATAAATTTATATTTTCAGGTAGGATGTAATCCTCTGTTCCATTTTTTGAGAGTAAGGTTATATAAAATGTTTTTTCAATATTTATTTTTAATCCATTGTTTACATGAACTCACGAAATTCTAAAGTGTTATGATCAGCTTTCGAGACAACTGCATCACTGGTGCTCCCATAAAAGCCAAATGTTGTGCCATTTGCATACTGGAACTATTATGTCAACAAATTTGAGGATATATTGCAGATCATTCAAGAAGATTATGAGTAATACTTTTTGAACGCCATTTTCGTCTTAATAGTCCACGAAAATCGGCTGTAATGTTGACGTTACTTGAATTGCTGTTGATAAACGATGGAATTCGAACCTTTGGTGTGAAAGTTGAAACTATTTGTAGAGATCAATTACTCTAATATCAAATTGATATTATTCGCACTCAACGCGCGTTTCGCTAACAGGTTTGGCATCTTCAGGTGAATCGAGTGTGAATAATATTAATTTGATGTTAAGGTAATCGATTTCTTCAAAAAGTTTTAGATTTCTATTGGTTCATCCACTGCTTATTGGCATGAAACACATATCCAAGGCGTTCTCCTGAAGGATTTTGTACAGGACAAAATCCATGTATTTGGCCTTTCTTTGCGTACAATTGTAAGACACTATTTGTAGGTGGTCTACCGAACAATATCAGTTTTACGTACCATTTCTGAACTGGTAAGGGGGCAGAGGCCTTGGTGCCGGCGGGGGATCCTCGAATTGCTGCAACCATTCGTACAGTTGCTCCAAATCCCTTAGGCTCTGCTGCCTTTCTGCCTCCTCGCGGGCAACCACTTCCTCCAAGTTCTCCATCACGGAAATAGTCCCGCGAAATTGTGCAGATCGATTTCACTCGCGGCCGGACGCATTTTTTCGAACTGTCTCGCGTTTTATTATGATACTATAGTAATTTGAATTTGATTTAATTGGTCGAGTTGGACCCACTGTTATTTTTTAGAAGCTAAACAACCAAAAATGCAATTAAATAAAAAAAAGGGGCCTTTTTTGTCGCTCACCTTACCAACTATTAATTATATTAATTGATGGTTAAAAAGCCAAAAAGATCATATACGAGGGTTGCTCAAATGAGAAATTTGGTACAGAATCATGTTGGATTCAAATTTAACGAGTCAACGTTCTAGGAAGAAAATTCGTAGTAGAACTGTTCACGAAAAATAATGAAGATCTGCTGAAACGTAGTAGGAATTAGTTCAGAACCATAACTGGACTACAGACTGGACACTATTCTTTCGAAGGACACCTAAAAAACCTAGAGACGATGGGGACTTACACAACGCATCAATTATAGAGAAAAGCAACTCTGAAGATTATAACATACTCAAAAAATCAACCTAGAATAATTAACACATGTAGACGACAATATTGCTGGACCGGTTGTTATAAAATATGTGCAAGTAGTGTAAAAGCCCTAAAAGATAATGTGATTTTTGAGACTTCGGAGGAGAGACAAATCATAAGGCCTCCAGGACAGTGAAAAAAAATTACTACCGGAAGGTTCGTCAGGTCTCGACTTTTGGGAGGAGTTTTAATAGAAAATTTCCAACTAAAGAGCCTGATATTTTGCTGTACTTTCTTCAGATTACAAGTTTAAAGTTGATAACCTGGTGAATTCAATACCGTTCACAACGACTCCCAAATTAGAAGATAAGTCGTGCTCGGTGACACAGATAAAGAAAGCGAACCTCTGTGATTGGTCGTGCTCGATCTCGCCCTGTTGGGATCGGTACATAAATAATGAAAGGGATAAGCACCCTAATTCGTTTTGAGTGACACTTGTCCGGCCAACGCGATACGAAAATCCGCAAAGTGTAATCCGGGCAGCGAAATCTAGACTATGAGATCGTTTTCGAAATCATTTTAAACGGAATTGTTCTCAACTAGTAAAGACATAACGTTGAAAATAACGACAAGCACGTATTGCAAGCTCCGTGAATGGTTTCATTCTGATGTGTGTGTGTCTGCTTCCTCCATTACCCCGTGAACATTGAATGGAAGTGGCTGTTAGTTGATGAAAATTCATATTCAACAATTAATATACAGTTGCTTGTAAGATTTTCACATATTAGGGTTTATCAAACCCCCATACGTATTTCGCTATACAATAGCTTTCTCAAGCAGGAACTTCAAACTTTAAACCCTAATATGTGAAAATCTTACAGACAACTGTATATTATTTGTCCGTGAACATTTTTTAGAGCAGTGCGTTTAAAAACGAACAATTTTGAAACATGTTGACTTCACGCTATTATATGATGACTACGTTTTTTTTTAATAGACAAATAATGGTTTGGTTTCAGGCGAAATGCGAAATATTTCCTGTGACTGAAAATTGTAAATAATGAGTATATAGTACCGTCTGAAATATGTCGATTTCAACATGGAATTTCCTTTTATTTACATTCACACATCGAAATATTTTTTTTTGTGATTCTTGAGTACCTTATCATGATCTGGAGAGATGAAATATTCTAACTTAGGAAGGCAGACTTTTGGTTTACCCTCACAAGGTGATGTGCCAATAATTTTTTCACATGAATAAGGACAACACGTAATCAGACAGCAACTTATTTTTCAACCGAAATCAATAAATATGTGGATATATAATACTGTGAAATTATAGCTGTTTTCATTTTTGAAAATTTGAATGTGATAATAATTAGTTCTTTTTTATAAAATATAAATTGGATTCATATCTTCGACAAATCATTCATGTACGAAGAAATTTCAATGTTAAACGATATGTATACACAGGATACAAAAAAATGAAAATGAAGGCCCAACAATCTACAAAAACTAATACACACGCAAATATAGAGGTACGTATTATTTGATTGATTTTTGAGGAGGTAGAAATGTCCTGAAATGCATTTTTTGGGTTTTGAAAAAGGGAAAGCATTGAATTCTCATAATATCCGTTGTCGGGGCAGATTGGTGATAGGTACCTACCTATCTATATAAAAACAGAAACAAATGTACTTTTTTGACGAAATCTTGAGCAATGAATAGTGATATGCAGTTTTTTGTTCCCCAGTAGAAGAAGCGTTCTTTATTAAAGCTCATCCAATCCATATTGGCACAGAACTAATAACGTATATGCCCAGCAATCTTTGTGAAGTATACTGAGATGAAAAAAAAACTATTAGATGTGTTCACTGGGTTGAAAATCATTCCTAGAAGGTGTTTTTTCTTTCGTCATGGTCTGCACTACCAGTGCGCAACTGGAAAAGTATCTGAATTTGTGCCAGGAAGGATTGATTAAGCTGTAAAAAACTCTTTCGGATCTGTCAGGTTGGTGAACAATGAATTCGAACATAAGTTTGTTTATCTTTTATGAACTGGCATTTAGTTATCCGTGGAAACATAGGAATTAGGATGAATGTATCAACATACCTATATTTAATCGACATTTTCGAAACGTATAATTTCATCAATCACCATTTTTCCTAGTCAAATATCGTCTTGCATTATTCGCGAAATAATTTCAAACAAGCCTGTCTCGAAAGAACAAATGTGTGGAAAACTCGATATGAAGAATCTCGCGAAATTCAAATACGTGATCGTTTCTTAGGGTTTCGTACCGTAGACTTCATGAACGATGAACCGAATTATTCTCAAGGAGTAAATTTAATAATTCCCCCTCCCAACCGTTACACGAGCAATTATCTGTCAGAAAGCGACATCAGCAGAACTCGTTGGAAGTGTCTGACGAGCATCAGAGTTGGTTAAGTAATATCAAGTCGGGCGGAGATAAATGAAAGTGGCTTTCTTGCAGCGACAATCCAGAATTGTTATGAGCTGGATGAGAAACAACGCCTCGGAGATTTCGGCGATTTGTTATCCTGTCAGATTTTATTGCAGGTCGTCGAGGCTATCCTGAGCGCCACGATTTATTCCGTTGTATAAATAACGCTGTTTCGAATAGACTCGAAGGTCTGATGATGTTTCGGAGGATTCTGAGTATCAAAACGGGATTAGTGCCAGAATTACACTTGTTGGTCATAGATTCATGTGAGAGACTTCTCCTTGGCTTTTTCTCTTCCAAATATCACGGAAAGAGATACAAATTTGTATAGAACTAATGAAAAAAGATTAGCCAACTCTCTTTGTTGATGTGTGTATATCATTCATAGACAATTACTTCTCCCATAAAAAAAGAGTATACTCAATTTCTATATCAGCACATACAATGAATTACATAGATAGATTACTTTTTTCATTTTGAGTGAATAGAAAATCTATGAATGATATATACACAAACAGAGAGTAAATTTTTCAATATAACTTCTTTCATAGAAGTTTCGCTTTTCATGAATCAATTTAAAGAAAAAAAGCCGAAAGAAAGTTCTTCAAACATCATTCTCTACACATATGATATAACAACCAAACAACGGATTGAAAAAATACAAATCCTCGGACAAATCTTGTTTTGAAATCTAGATATGACCGCAACACACCAATTCTTGCATTGGAAATATGATCTAACAATGCCTGTAAATATTCAGTTGCAAGATCATTTACGGAAATTATTGATGAAACAACGAATAATTCGCAAGACGAAATTATAGTAAAATAAATAATTCATTTGAAGATATTTTCATCAGTAGACTAGATTTTTAAATTTTGAATCATCTATCTAAGAATATTCAATGGATGCAAACGATTTGGTCAGCTGTATTATTACCTAGAGGTTCATTATTTAAAAAATATATTGGAAACTTATGTGAAATTGAACTTTTTTAACAAAACGCAATCACCCAAATACCATTTGAGGTAGATGTGCGTTTCGACAATGACATTATCAGGAAAAGAGGTCAAAATATTTATATTTGATGGATGATATTTTATTTCTGATATAACATCTCGTATAACATTCAGTCAACGATTCACTTGATTCCAATACTCGATTATTGAGTTGTCTTTATAGTAATAGTTGATATTTTTATATGGAATGGTGAAATTCAAGCATATTTTTCGAGTCGGCGACCTGATATATATATGTTCATTTGATGAATTTTCAATGAGACTTCAAAACATAACGCAAAAAACTGTTTATATTACCAAAATTAAGAAAACTTCATTGTAATTATGTCAGGCTGAGTTGGTATGATTCATGAACCATAAATTACGGTAATTTACGCTTCACTGAGAGACTACATACAGAGTTGATTTATGTTAACTCGCAGTAATAATATTAATACAACAATAAAGTCCGTGAATCATCCAATATGTTTGTTCATTTTCAGATGAACAATGAAAAAGAGTTGATTTTTCAGATATTCAGGAATGTACCTATATAAGTATATTGTGCGCTGATTCCAAGTGAAGTCTAGTTCTAATAAGGAGCACCTAGCTCCAGCTGAATCTCATCTACCTCTACGACTACATTATTTTAGAATACTGCTTTGTGCTGCTAATCCAGCATGAAAGAACGCGCACTCACACAACAAAGGCCGAAACAAATAATAGAATACACACGTAAACCGAATCTGCGGCGGAACAGATCAACGGGCCCGATAGACTGTATCACAACAACAACAATAAGAACAACAACCGCCACTGAAATCCAACAACAACAACAGCGAAGGCGACGAGACTCGTTCACATGTCCGCGTCGGCAGAGGAACAGAAGAGGAGAATTCCTTTGCAAACGGCTCGACACATGCTCACCAATCGGACATGATTAACATGTGTCACCATCTCGGCGGTTGCCCACCACCACGATGAGACGAGGCGTCGCGACGACTGACGCTCTCCGGCGGCGGCCGCTCGCTCGCTCGCCGCGTCGAGGGGAGGCCGCCCCCACCACGGGGGCGGCGGGCGCTTCCCCGGCTCTCCTTGGAGGAGCGTTCTTGGGCCGCATCGGCGGAGGAACAACGAGAAAACCGATAAACAATCGGGGAAGAACCGTTTCACTTATGTCTGAGACTATTTTTCCCTAGAAACGAAATAACACTGTGGGTCCGTCACAAGTGACGGGATAAAAAGTTGGCGGTCAACAAACGAGCGCATCGATATTTTTCAATATTCCTTATTCACCATATTGAATAAATGAATCTCAGAACAAATTTTCCTGTGAATTTTCCCGCTTACATGTGTCCCTCTCTTTAAACAGAAATATATTTTTTTATATGTACTGGTACAGGAAAAACCTCAATAGCAAGGCGTTCTAAAGTTTAGCGTTACACATATGTAACGCTAATTTTACTGTTGAATATATTATTTCCTCGGAAACCTTGATATTGATAGGTTACCATCTTCAGGAGAAGAAAACTGATACTGAATACTGACACCGATCAGTTTTCCTCTCCTGAAGATGCTTACATTGTTATTTTGGTGTTAGGGTAATTTATCTATACACAATACAACATAAAAAATGTTTATTCATGAATTTGAAAATTACATGTGTATAAAGAAAAAACATTTTTGGGTAAACATTTAGGAAGAATCCACAAGGGTGAAACCCGCGCGTGGATAAAAACACGAAATGCTTGTTTTGGAAAATAAATAAAAAAAACAACAAGAGTATGAAAAATAGTTTTAATATATGCTAAAATACATCCAGGATGTGATCACGAGATAAAATGAAGAACACGGTATAAGTCAGTGAATATTTTCAAATAATAGGTATCTGCAAAAAAAGTTTCAATGAAAATCTTAGACTTTCGAGTGAATACTTTTTACAAATGGAGTTATTTGTGATTTTGAATTGTAACTATATATTTCGGGATTGAACTTACAAAGGCATAAGAACTAATTTTATCTTGATATGTCAAATTTATGTTTGTGCCATAGAAATATGAGATTGAATTCTCGATCACCAAGATATGCAGACACAAAAATCCTTTTCCTTATATTCTTCAAAGGTCAATAATAAATTATTTCTTTGTGCGTATATGAAATTTTCATTTTGCTATTTTTGAGCTTCCACTCCTCGAGCTTGCGAAAATGTTTTTAGGAATTAGGAAAAATGAATATTTTTTTTTTTTTTGAGAGAAGATAGGTGCGAGCATGTGATTATTGGCTTTTTCTTCCCAAGTCGATGCATAAAAAAACAACTTTCATCAAAGAAATAACATTAAACATGTAGCAATCAAATCCATCCATCCGTCACTTACCAACACTTGGCAACGGCGTGTTGACCCTCGTTTAATGCACTCATTCAAATTCTCACTAGATGAGTCTATCCCGACTGGCAGGATACCCACTCGAATAACTTGTCATTGTCTGCATATAACCCGGGAGACGCGGTGTCAAGTTTTATTTATACTCTCTACAAAGTTGAGGCTGCATTAACCTCATTGTTACTTCAGATCACATATGATTAATAGTTCAAGTGGAATTGAATGTTCAGCAATGGCGCCTTCAGAATGTCAATGCGAGAGACGATTATTTTTCATTGAAAGTTTGATTGGAGCGACGTACGAGAACAATAACTTATTAATATGATGATGACCTGTGTACGTGATCGTTATTTCGAATACCTGTATATATACTTGATGGCGACAATCGCAAATGCAAACATGGTTCTCCTGAAAAGGCAAGGATTATTCACGTCTTTAAAACAAACCAGCTAATTCATATTATTTTGAGGATTTTTTGCCCCTTTTGATCTTATCTAAGGTGAATTGAATCAGTATATAACTTGAAGATAATAAATAAATCTTTTATTCTATTGAATGCTAAAAATTTGGCTAGTTTCATTATATGTACATTTCGCCCTCACCCACCTTTTCATTAGTAAATATTACCCAAAATGTTCTGTTCAGAAGTGATATTTCGTCGGTAATGTCGTCAGAAAAAGATGTAATTCCCCAAGATCACCATTTGTGAGCATTATTGACTTTTTCGACTCCCACTATTTTAAACAGCTCATTACGTATCTGACGATAGTTAGGTAATGGCTCATTTTGAATACAGGCGTATTTTGAATTAATGGCGGCCGCTTCCGTTTTTTTTAAATGATGGAATTTTTTTTAATCGTTTTAATGTTGAAATCAATTCCGAAGATCAAACCCGAAAAACTTGCGATGTTTTTTCAACTATTTGTCGGCAAATTTTTGCGACAGTTACAGGCTACATCTGAATCTCACGCTGCAATTTGTTGCTACAACTGAAGAAAGTAGCATATGATTCGTGTCATTTTTTCGAAGAGCGCAAAATAGAACATCTTTCATTTCACTATGACCACTTGCAGCACACAGTATTTTTCGCATTAATGTTGTTGCCGCAAACTTCGAATATGTGGTGACATCATTGTGAAAAATGTTAAATTTGTATATTTTTCATTATTTCCAATGCTGAAAGAATTAAAAAATTAATACGGTAAGTTGATAAAAATGGAAATATAAAAAAAAAATAATCAGTTGAGATAAAGTCTATGATTATCTTGGTAACGCATTTTTAAAAACTCAAAACTGATCTTTTTTTGGAGAACTGATGAAAACTACTATACACTCGGACTCGACCTCGTGCCATGAATAACTATTTAACTCTAAAAAAACTTAATTTTTTTGAAATGAACAGAGTAAAAGAGATAACTTGTCAAGATTCTCGATATTCAATAGGAAAAGTATGACCTTCGGAAATGTAAGAGTTCACAGTTGGTTACAATTTGTCCGTCTACTATACCCAAGTAACAGATAACCGGATTATGTTTTTGCGAACGTAATCCTACCCAATATTGACCTGGGAAATATACCGCAGGAAATATGTAATATCCGAAACGGCAATATATATACACCGAAGAAGAGAATTCCATATGGGTTTTTTCGCTGTAACCCTATTTCGCCTCCGAAATTGATGCCTACATGCGTAAAATCATTTTGGGCTTATATTTATTGCCTGGCGTTACGAGGTCCCGAAAAAAGCGCACGAATTATGTGGAAACCACTTACTTTCACTGGATTTATCGGAGAGCTATAGCTGAAATGAAATTGAACGATTTCATGCCTTGCTGGAAAGAGTTGAAGTAGTACAAGGTATCATATTTTTTTACAGAAGCTACATCTGGCAAACTTGAAAGACTCCAATGAAAATCTCTGTTATTTCCATTCTTGAATTGAAACAAGGGCACAGGATAGTCCACCATCAATCGAAATATTATCAAAGTGAAGTGGAGATAGAATTGAATACGATTCAAAAGTTGAGTATTACCTAAGCAAACCTGGTTTGGGAGCCTTGCAGTTTGTACTCGAATGTATAACGACAAAAGATAAAATATCAAGTTTTGCTTTTGAGCTAGCCTTAGAAGATGATTTCGGAATTCAATTGCCATAGGTTTTGTTTTCGGGTTTTATAAAGAATATCGCAGTTTACTACAAATGCTAGCACCAAGTAGGAGCAGTAACATTCTTGAAAATGCT